>CAUDMG010003875.1:1287500-1295000 GCA_958450375.1 Homarus gammarus | reverse complement strand
TATTACTGTAATAGAATATAAAGCTTTCAAGATGGAAGCCTGAGAGAGAGAGAGAGAGAGAGAGAGAGAGAGAGAGAGAGAGAGAGAGAGAGAGAGAGAGAGAGAGAGATTTCCTGTTCATTCTGTATATTAGTCTTGTTTACTTCTCAAGTCCCTGGCCACTCCTGTACCCCCCACTACGTGCTTCCCTCATCACTTGTCTATCAGCCCCCCCACACCCCCTCCACTCTCCCCATGCCTACCTCTCCAAATTCCTCTTCAGTCACTCTCACCTCCTCTCCCTTCTTCTACCTATATTCTCCCTCCTTCCCGCATCCTCCCTCTCCCCACACCCTCCCTCTCCCTCACCCCCTCTCCCCGGCCAGATGGACATATAGGTGCTCACGTTTTTACCTCTGGGGTGGAGTGTACACGTACAGCGGGACTACTCCCTGAAGGGTGAAAATATTACCGGTGTGTGTGTGTGTGTGTGTGTGTGTGTGTGTGATTGACTGCCAAGAGCAAGTGTTATATTATGCAAAACTATAAGAAAATATAACTATCATGGCTAATTACAACCAAATCAAAATTAATTATAAATAAACCGAAATATATACGTATTATTTCTCAACACACATGTGAGGAATTTCCACCGTTTAAATACATGTATATAAATACGTTTAGATGGGGAGACTATGTACCGCTTCTCAGTATATCAAATATTACGCACATATTTTTCTCTTTAATCCAAACGGAAAATGAATATGTTTTTCAAAGCGATCACATATATGCAAAACAACTCTCCATTTGGTGAAAATAATAATAATAAAAAAGTGAACATTTACATTTGTGAGCTTCAACATGTAGTGTGGGAAGTGAAAATTTGGTGATAGTAAAACTATGCACATATGTATTGGACCAGTTAGTCATTTGTTCCAACATTTTGCTGGACATTACTACACGTTTTAGTCAGGTGTCCCCTCAACTATGTTTTTGTTTTATTTTCTTATTATGGCTATTTTTTCGCGATGGAATTTTTTAATATATTAAGATATTATTTCGTTGTTATTCTAATTATATATATATATATATATACTGTATACCTGTACACAGGTCACTAAACAGGAATCGAACCCGGTACCTCCACATGGGAAATAGCGAATGCTATCACGGCAACACAAGTAGAACAAAGCCGACCTAGACGTTATGTACGAGTATACTGAGGACTTACGAGATGTACTGATAGCCTCGCTCTTTCTAGCTGGGTTCTGTAAAATGTTACTACGGCCACATAGTTGACACGGGTTAACCCCGGTGGAGGCTCCGGTTGATTAAATAAAACGAAGGAGCAGGCTTTTGCGAAGAACCACGAAACCAAGATTGTCCTTGTGGTGGCGCGGTAACACTCCCTCTTCCCTTTAACCTAATACCTAAGATGAATACACAACAAGAACGCACCAGTTAGAGACAGTGCAGCAGCAGGAGCAACTCCTCTGTGACCCGCGTCTTGTCCTCGTAGCAAGTGGTGAGGAGTGTGAAGTCTGACTTATAAATAAGGTAATCACGTGCTTGGCTGTGGTCTCTGATTGGTTAGTAGGACTGTTTGGACAACAGTTAGCTTGTTCTGAACCAGCGACCCCGGTGTTCGGCACTTCTGGCCCTTAGTTGTGTCTTGGTTAGACCGAACTACGTCACATTACAGCGATTTCACTTAAATAGAAAAATAACTGAGAATTGCTGTTCATCAGGGACATGTTCTTTATACTTGAACCATTTTTGTAGTGTTCTCTGAACTGAATACGACTTTGAATGAAATTTGTGAATGAAATTAAAAAAAAAAATCTTGACCAGTTTGTTTCTGATGGCGTACCTATAAAGGTACTGGATTGGAAAATAAACTATGACATGGTTGGCAGTGGCTGGCTGGTGTGTGGTGTGAGTAGTTTAGAGAGTTGTTCCCTCTTTGAGTTTCTATAAAGTTATGAGGGAAGCCACTGAGGTTTAATGCGTTCCAAAGAGATTATTTACGATAGTCTGAGATGTTGTAACTCTGGTGACTGAGGTGGATATCAGATAGTTTTTTGAACTGGACAGATATAAAGTACATAACAATATACAGTTCATATCAGAACAAGAGAGCGCGAACAAATTAACCTTTTTACATATACACGTTGAGAGGTCAGGGAGCACCGTTTGAAGGACTAACCACCAAATTCATCTACTTCACGCGTGACGTTTTTAGCAAATAGGGACAACCTTTTTCTTTTATTGTTGTATCTTATTGACAGTTATTTCATTTTCTGGTAATTTTTTTTCTTCTATTTCATTTAAGACGTCGTTAGGTTAGGTTAAGGTAAGTTAGGTTAGATTTTCTACTGAACTTTCCACACACACAACACACACACAACACACACACAACACACACACACAAAACACACACAACACACACACAACACACACAACACACACACAACTCACACAAACATTATATTACATCAGACTTCACTAGACAGTAGACCAGAGAGGCGGTAGTGGGGCACTGTGAAGACTGGAGGGGGGGGGGGACACTCCCTGGAGACCACCAACACCAGCTGTGTCTTGTCTGGCGATGTATGTGTTCGCTGCGTCCTAACACAAGGTTTTCTGTGCACTTTATTACCATGAAGATAGAGAGCTGTAGTTTCTTGTCTGTGCCGCTCGCTGTGACCTTCACTCATTATAAGACATTAGTGAAGAAATAAATAAGAAGTTTCATCAGCTGATAGATTTACTTCTGTATATAGTTGTTAAGAGTTTTACGGGTGCAGCAGTAAGCCGGGTGGTCCTAAGCTCCCAGACCCTCGAGGGATGGTTGGCTGGCCACTCACAGCACAGCCTTTATAAGTCAACCTTCTGCTTGAGCTGTGTGGGTTGGACGTCTCCTTGTCCAGACGTGGAGAGATAACACATATATTTCTGCACATCCCATTTCACATAATCCTGATACATATATTGCTCTTTCGTTTTTCTTCCCAGTTAAAGCAACGTAGCAGAAAGACAAGCACATACATACACAAGCATTTTCGTTCCTCGTTCTTTATTTATTCTCACTACTATAGGAGATGTGTTTTGTCTACGATGCTCCACTTCCACAACAAGGCTCCACATACTAGATAACCTCTGTCCCTCCACATATCATTATCATCATCACCCACCATCACCCACCACAATCACCCACCATCACCCACCATCACCCACCATCACCAAACATCACCCACCATCACCCACCATCACCCATCATCACCCACCATCACCAAACATCACCCACCATCACCAAACATCACCCACCACCATCATCCACCATCACCCACCATCACCAAACATCATCCACCATCACCCACCATCACCAAACATCACCAAACATCACCCACCATCACCCACCATCACCCATCATCATCCACCATCATCCACCATCACCCACCATCACCAAACATCATCCACCATCACCCACCATCACCCATCATCACCCACCATCACCAAACATCACCCACCATCACCAAACATCACCCACCACCATCATCCACCATCACCAAACATCATCCACCATCATCCACCATCACCCACCATCACCAAACATCATCCACCATCACCCACCATCATCCACCATCACCCACCATCACCAAACATCACCCACCATTACCCATCAATTGTACGCCTTTCCCATCTTATCAATGATTATTATGATTTTAAACATATTCACACATTCTTCTTACCAACCACATTTGAGTTTTATTATTTTTAACCAATCTTTCACTTCCAATTCTCTTATTAGGGTTCCATAATCATGCCATTCGATCCTGTTACTCTGCCCCCCAACACCCTCGTCAATCCCATATGTGTTTCTTATCGTTTATAGATCCTCTCTCTCTCTCTCTCTCTCTCTCTCTCTCTCTCTCTCTCTCTCTCTCTCTCTCTCTCTCTCTCTCTCTTCTCTCTCTCTCTCTCTCTGTCGCTTTTAATTTCCTCCTTCGTGTTCTACCCCAAGGTCTTGTTACATCACACATCTACATAATAATAATGTCGACTTAGCTAATTTCCTGTACCGTATTTCTTTACCTTCTCTGACATTGTTCTGTCTGTCTGTCTCTTCCCCACTGTCTCAATCTCTCTATCGCTATCTTTCTTTCTCTCTCTCTCTCTCTCTCTCTGTCTGTCTGTCTGTCTGTCACTCTGCCATTCTCTCTTCCTCTATCTTTCTTTCTCTCTGTCTGTCTGTCTCTTCCTCTGTCTATCTCTCCCTGTCTCTATCCCTCTATCTCTCCATATATTTCTCAACCCAACCATTACTTTTTGTCATCCCTGCAATTTATCATTCATCATTGCCTTTCCTGACACATTCACCACGACAGATATCTGAAACAGTGCACGTCCTTTATTCAACCTGTCTCCTGTCTTACTTTCCTGTCTCCTGTTTTAATTTCCTGTCTCCAGAATTTTTATTTCCTGTCTCCTGTCTTATTTTCCTGTCTTTTGTCTCTACTTATTTTCCTGTTTCCTGTCTCCTGTCTTGATCTATTTTCCTGTCTTTACTTATTTTCCTTCTCCTGTCTTATTTTTCTGTCTCCTGTCTTTACTTATTTCCCCGTCTTCTGTCTTTACTGTCTTTACCTAAATTATTGATTGTGGTTTAATTTATGTGAAAATAGGAGAAAAGACGTAAAAGTTAAGGTCTACAATGTTAAATAAGGTTTAGTTTAATTAAAGTCTATGTTAATACGTTATACTCAATAGTGGGTTGAATAGTTTTATTGTTAACATATTATAGAGGTAAAAATTATAGCTTTCAACCATCGTACGTTTATTGGTGTTTAATAATAATAAAAATGTTAAATTCTCAGTCATTGTAAATATTAACTTTTTGAATGTGTTATTTCGAAAATTTAACTTTTACCTGATAGAGGACAGTGTGTGTGTGTGTGTGTGTCTGTGTATGTGTCTGTGTGTGTGTGTGTGTGTGTGTGTGTGTGTGTGTGTGTGTGTGTGTGTGTAACCTAGTACGTCTTCTCGCAAAATAATACTGGAAATTGATGTCGATTCATAATTAAAGTCAATAATGCCATAAAAGTAAGACTGATAATGAATAATAAATAACAATAACGTAGCAATTTTCTTATTTTTATTCGGGAACGGAACTTTGGGGATGGAACTTTTTGGACGGAACTTTTGGGATGGATCTTTTGGGAATTGTACTTTTGGTAACGGAACTTTTGGTAACCGAACTTTTGGGAACGAAACTTTTGGAACCACGAACACAAATTTTACGCACTACCACACGAAATATAACAGCAAATTAAATGGTGCGTTAATGGCGTTGTTTACACTGTGACGCTATAAACAAGTTCCTGTCTCCTACGTTTGTTGTTGTTATTGTTATTGTTGTTTACATATACTTCTCAGCCTCGGTAACACGAATAATAAGTCGGGTTTATACACTAGATTATTAATATTAAAGATTATGAGAGATATACTATATACTTTCTCAGTTATTGCATAGTGTTTGGGCGTATATTTAACAAGATTTGCTTACGTTAGGTTAGGTTAGGTTAGGCAAAGTTGCAGAACAAGTTAAGAAGAAAGTATCACAGGAAAGAGAGAGGAGGTGAAGCCCCGGGAGATAGAAAAAGTTAAGTGCTTCATGTGTGTGTGTGAGACTCCCACCTGAAGGAGAGACACAGAGAGAGAGAGAGAGAGAGAGAGAGAGAGAGAGAGAGAGAGAGAGAGAGAGAGAGAGATTATTTCCAACTCTCTGTATGGCTGTGAGACCTTGAGCTTCCAAAATAAGAGAGAGAGAGAGATACCAGTAAGGGTTAAGAGATCATTAATTTAATATTTGCTAAATTCCATACTGAGAGATATGATGGAATTAGTTATAAACACGAGGGGTCAGAATTAGTTATAAACACGTGGAAAATAAAACAAAACAAGTGAAGGTGTGTTGATTAAATGAATGGTGAGGGAGAGGCGTGGATTAAAGTGTAGCAGGACATGAGGAAGGTATGATAAATGATAGCCCGGTGAAGATTTACGATAGTGTTGTGAATGGCAGGAGGGGAGAGATGGACCGAGCACCAGATAGGTTGAGTCAGCAGCTGAGTTGTTCAGGGCTGGGAATATGTCAATGGGGAATGTCAGGGGAGTGACAAGAGACCGCGCACATTGGATAAGAATTGTGTATGAGAGTGGAAGATAGAACGGAGAGTGAAGATTCATTCACGAATCATCGCAGTGAGCAGAGTGAGTAACTATGAACTATTCATCCAATGTGAAAGTTCTGATTCACTTTGGTCGACTCAGCATGACTTGAGGATGGATAGATTTAGCGAAGTTTCCAGCGACGCTTCCAGCACCTGCTGCACCCCATTACGTGGAGACGGGGTACAGTTTTATACACACACACACACACACACACACACATATATATATATATATATATATATATATATATATATATATATATATATATATATATATATATATATATATATATATATTAACCTTTGCCACAACACGACAGGAGGGAGTAATTGGGTGTTCTCAATGATAGATAATTGGGTCATCAAGCAATGTATCATACTGTGAAATTAGAGCAATTTATCTGACCACTTTGTAAAGGTTATTTGTCAATCTTCTCCCAACATTTCAGTTTTAAATTTGAGAAATTTCGACTCAGGAAATAATTAGTTAAAGGTTGGTTTGGAAACAGAGTTGTGGATGAGTGGAACAAGTGACCAACCATCATCACTAACTCGAACTCGTTGGGAAGCTTCTCATGGAGGAACCCCATTTTCATCCCAGTAGACTAAGAAGAAAATGATAATAATAAAAAACAGTGAACACAAAACACTAAAGAGAAGTGTACGGCATAAAAAGTTACATCATCGTGTGAGGGAAAATGAAGCCACTGTAAGAAACACAGACCTCATCAAGAACCGAAGACTTTTATATAAATATCTTCACCGGCCAGAATGAAGATATAGTTGATGAAAGAAGGAATGAAGACGCCACTCAAAAGATCAATATTATAATATCACTTCACCTCAACAATCAGGTTATATCAGTTAGTAATTAAACTAATACTTCCTGCTAGAGAAATAAAAACCTCGATTTTAACTATTTTTAATTATCTTAACTCTAGTCTCTATCATAAACCTTTAATGAACTGTGAGGAAACTGTCTTGTTGTGGTGATGGTCGACCCGCACCACCATTCTGACAGTCTCATGCTCAACTATCCACCAGGCTTGTTTACATCGAGGAATACGAACCTAAAAATTTTTCTTTCCCTTATTTTTATGCTGTTTATAGAAAGTGGAAATAGAGAGATGAAGGTTTGAGTTCAAGGGCAAATGGTTTCTCTCTCTTTCGTTTAATTTGTCGTTTAATTGATTTACACCGAGTACACTTATTTACACGAAGTAGTCTTATTTACAGAGTACACCTGTCTACACCCATTTATGAACACAGTGACTCAAAATACACACAT
>CAUDMG010003875.1:1170000-1285000 GCA_958450375.1 Homarus gammarus | reverse complement strand
AAACAAATAAACACCCTAAGAATATTAATAATAACAAATTAAATACACAAGTAACAAACAAACATGAAAAACAAAAACACAAACAAAAACACAAACAAAAACACAAACAAAAACACAAACAAAAACATCAAACGGAAACAAAAGTCTGTCATCAGTTCTTTTTATCTGGTCTGGAAGTGAAAGACAAAGAACGATGATGAAGACCTTCCCAAAAGTCAACACGAAATAGCCACAACGGAAGCCAGTACTGTATTCTGAGAGCAACGAAACAGGCAGGCAGGCAGGTAGGTAGGTAGGTCGGTAGGTAGGTAGGTAGACAGGCAGGTAGGTATAAGTAGGTTAGATCGGTAGGTAGGTAGGTTGGTTAGGTAGGTAGGGTAGGTTAGGTAGGTAGGGTAGGGTAGGTTAGGTAGGTAAGTAGATGTAGGCTTCTTCCCCCATCCCTTTGTACGCATGAGAGGGACTTGTTTCCTCGCTACCACACTGTACTGTATGAGGATGGCCTAGATGGTAAGCACAATAGAGAGTTTACCAGAGAAAAACAAACGACCCCCTACCATGTTGGGTACAGTGTATGCATAGAAGATGTATGCAAGAGGAACCGTATCTCTCTCTCTCTCTCTCTCTCTCTCTCTCTCTCTCTCTCTCTCTCTCTCTGGCTGGGGAAAGCATACCTAACAGTAGAAAGTTCAAGAAGGTATAAAAAGTGTATGTAGCTGTTGATGTTTATATAATGTATGTAAACCTGAAGAGAATGTATGTGTGTAGTTGTAGAAAGTGTTCTTAGAAAATATGTGTGTGTGTGTGTGTGTGTGTGTGTGTGTGTGTGTGCAGCTGTGAGAGATCGTGAGTGACCGCATAAACTGTGTACAGCTGCGGGTATCATGCGGGATTTTTTTACGAATTATGAGTGAAGTTGAGGAACAGTGGTAATTACACGGGCGTTTCTATTACCGCAGTAACTTTGTCAACGTCGCTTCAGTTTACAAATCTCGCCCACCAGCCACGGCTCAGCGACACATGGCTCAGTTGTTTACTTTGTAAAACGTGTGTTTTTTGCAAACATTGTCTTCCACAACAACGAAAAAACACAATAGAAAAATCTTTTGAGGATCTCTGGAGAATTATTTTTTCTGTTCTTATTTTCTTCAGAGGAATTTCGTAGCAGCATCACAAGGAACAATGTGGAGGTAAAGAGTTCACTCATACACACTTTATGTTTTTATATTAAATTAAAAAAAACTGCCGGAGTTCCTCATAAAATATTAAAACTAGGAATTGTTCATAACGAGGAGAGTTTGCCTCCACACTAATTTAATTAAAAGTTTTATAAGGGATTTATTTAAATGATTATAGTGTGTCATGGTGTAATTTTTACACTTTCTCACGCCGAATATATTATTAAGTCCACCGACGGCCGCAAGGCTGATATATATATATATATATATATATATATATATATATATATATATACTATATATATATATATATATATATATATATATATATATAATATATATATTTAAAATAGACGTCGTCTCCTACTTTACTTCTTAGGTTAAATTTCTTACTTGGCCAAATCGAAGATTTTTCAGGAACTTGTTTATTGATCTGTTTGTTTTTCTGTCTGTTAATATACTGTATGGTCAGCGCTGGCAATAGTTTAATTATTCACAGTTTTGGTGAACATCGGACAAAGGTCAAAGCGACAGGTCATCCCCCCCGGCCAGGACACATCTACAGTTATCAACACAGTGTTAGGTCACATGAGTGCTGGCGGCCACACCCATACTGAGACCTCACCAAGACGGAAGACTCGTGAGACCTTCTTGTATAACGTAAAGGAAGTGTTTCACCTCCAGGTCCTGCAGGTAAAGTCGGGAACTAAAACAACACCAGCACACCCTCGCTGGGTCACAAAACTAGGGGCTGTAAAGGGAAGTTTGTTGTCTTTGGATATCGTGCTGCTTCACTGAGTTCCAGCTCAACTAATCTAAAACATAACAGTATTTTTTGGTTGTGTTAGTCAGGCTTATCCCAAACATTTCCTGACTGACTGATCGTTAAAGTTTTATTTTTTCGCATGAGGGATTTTTTTTTTTTGGGGGGGGGGGGGGGTAAAATACGTTTCATTATGAACGTTGCCTAATGTACAACCAGACTAACATTACCCATGTATCTCAGCACCACTAAAATACACTAGGGGAGTTAAGTGTCAGCAATGGTGTCAGCTAAGGTGTGAGACAAGGTAGAAAGACATAGGTATCCTGCACTACCTGTCAGCCATTCTTGCAGGAGTATGTGTGTCGCATCATCAGAGAGACTTTAAGGTCACTGCGTTTGTTTGCCGAGGTTCGCCTGCTGCCGGAGGAGGTGGGGGGTGGGTGGGTTGCGAGGCCGCTCTTGATAATATGATCGACCTTAATGTGCTGAGCCAAGCACTAGATGAAAGCATAACGGGTGAGAGAATAAAGACTGTCTTGGTCAAGCGTCACACACACACACACACATACACACACACACACACACACACACACACACACATAC
Source organism: Homarus gammarus (assembly GCA_958450375.1). Lineage (NCBI taxonomy): Eukaryota > Metazoa > Arthropoda > Malacostraca > Decapoda > Nephropidae > Homarus > Homarus gammarus. Next base: position 1,282,453 of record CAUDMG010003875.1, on the reverse strand, counting down.
ACCCATTCCCACATATGCATTCATAAATTCACGCACATAAACATTCATATACACACACATACACACGAATGCACACTGTAGGCAGGATATGGGAGTGAGCGTTGCGGCAAACTTAAGGATAAAGCCTTCACACCGGGAGACACAGTAATACAGTAGATTAGCACGCCCTTACGTCTGGTGCTTAAGGGGAAACTACTGGACGAGAGCAGAGGCACGTGGGACCCCCTGTCGCTCCCTACCCAAGCTCTTTTGAAACGAGGCAGAATACTTCCCTCAGCGCGGAGTGTTGAGAAATAATAAGAAAAGAATGGTAGTGTTTGTGCTTGCTCCTCTGACCAACAAACTACGTAGCATTATTGCCACTGGAATGTGAGAGGCGAGGGGATGAATATAGAGAAAGTGAGGCCTACCAGGGATTGTCTAGGCAGGAAACGGGGAGGTCCTGAGATACTTGAAGAGCTGGCACGAGTACCCTGGGAAACAGTGAGGAGGCTTTTGTACCCGAGTGCTGATGAGAGCGGCGACACCCTCCTCCTTACTCTCCTTCTCTCTCTCTCTCTGCCTCTCTCACCTCTCCTCCTCTTATTTCCTCACTACTTTCACCTCCTCCTCCTCCTCCGTTCTCTTGTCCGTGTCCCCTCCAGCTGCCACCCACACACCACATCCCACCTTCCTCACCAGCACACTTCTCTCTCTCTCTCTCTCTCTCTCTCTCTCTCTCTCTCTCTCTCTCTCTCTCTCTCTCACACATACGATCTACATCCTCAGCTGACTAATAAGCAATGGAAATATATCTCTCACTAGGATGAAAAATATGACTAAATCCAAGAACGTCCCTAGTCACCGCCTCGTATAGTCAAGAGATAATGTTGATATAATGTTGCTGAAAGATCAAAGTTACGCCTTTTTGTGTGATTCTTGTCGCACAGTGACGCAAACACACACACACACACACACACATACACACATTCCCTCTCTCTCTCTCTCTCTCTCTCGTCTCGGGTAACAATAGGAACGCTCTCTGAACTTCTTATTTAAAACTATGTGGTGTAGCGTCACAGGTCGGGTGAAGGTTGGATGGTCACACACACACACACACACACACACACACACACATACACACATTCCCTCTCTCTCTCTCTCTCTCTCTCTCGTCTCGGGTAACAATAGGAACGCTCTCTGAACTTCTTATTTAAAACTATGTGGTGTAGCGTCACAGGTCGGGTGAAGGTTGGATGGACACACACACACACACACACACACATACACAATAATCACCTGCTTAATCAAAGGTTTCAACACGCTATAATACCTTTTCACATCCATAGTCAAAGTTAAGCAACAATTAACCCTTACGGATATATCAACATACACTATTGTCAAAGGGAGATTATTTATACGGTCCAATTAATAGTATCCAGGTTTTCTCTTAGTCTAAGTTCGTGTGAGTCTCAGTTTGCATGAGTATCCAGGAGTGGAAGCTTTAATGACTGACGACAAGGAGGAGGAAGAGGAGGAGGAGGAGGAGGAGGAGGAGGAAAAGAAGAAGGAGGAGTAGGAGGAGGAGGAGTAGGAAGAGGAGGAGGAGGAGGAGGAGGAGGAGGAGGAAAAGAAGAAGGAGGAGTAGGAGGAGGAGGAGGAGGAGGAGGAGGAGGAGGAAAAGAAGAAGGAGGAGTAGGAGGAGGAGGAGTAGGAAGAGGAGGAGGAGAAGAAGAGAAGAAGAAGGCTAGAAAGAGGAAGAGGAGGAGGAAGAAAAGGAAGAGGAGAAGAAAGAGGAGGAGGAGGAAGAGGAGGAGGAAGAGAAGAAAGAGGAGGAGGAGGAGGAGGAGGAAGAAGAGGAGGAGGACATACAGGGAGATCAAAGATGGGATTGGATATGTAGAGATGCTGGAATTGAGAACCAAAACTCCTCCCACGACCAGATATGAGAGATGCCAGTTCTTTAATGACCGAGTTCCTTGACGGGGGTGAGGGGGGGGGGTGTGGAGGGGAGGATGGGGAAGAAGAGGAGGGGGGGAGAGATGAGAGGGCGGGGTGGGAGATAGGGGAGAGGGAAGGAAGGGAGGGAGGACTTTGTCAATCAGAGAGAATTCACCACTGAACTTACACGATGGGATGTGATTGACGGTGAGATTTAAGACTTTTATGTGGTTTTAGTTGTTTAACCTAACCTAACCTAACCTAACCTAACCTAAGCTAACCTAAGCTAACACTGTATATGCCTTCACACTACTCATGTTAACGGCGTTTATTTATCCATCTAAAAATAAAGATAAAAAAAAATGGAAGAAATTTGAAACTCGAAACAAAATATAAAGAAAAGACGATAACCATTGTTTTCTGTTTTCTCTTCCCTGTTATTAAATATCTTCCTTAATCTTTTACTTTTATTGTTTCTTTTAATTTTCTTTTATTTTATTCATTATTTTTCGCCATTTAGGTGAAGAGGCTTAAAAAAAATAGATTAAAATTACATGGAAGATAAACGAGAAAAAAAAAATAGTTTACTTGTAGAAAAATATCCGAGTGTAGAAAATGTGTTGAAATATCCACTAGAAAAACCTCCCTATAACGGACTTATCTCGCTATATAATCGGACTCTCGATATAACGGATCTATAGTTCATTTTTTGGGAGGTTTTACATCTAACGGACCCTCGATATAACGAAACTTCTCTCTCCATATAGTCCGTTAATTGGGAGGTTTCACATCTAACGGACCTTCGATATAATGGACTTTCATCTGTATATAGTTCGTAAGATGGAGGTTTCACATAAAATATACCCTCGATATAACGGACATCCCTCTCTGTAATCCGTTAAAGATCGGAAGATAGTGTTAATATGATTATGAATTACAGCGGCTTTGTATTCATGTTAAACTGTAATCAAATGCATTCCTTTGACGTGGCGATGAAAAGCCCATTGTTTTTTACATATCTGGGTAGAGGGATTGAGATTTTTATGTATATATAGGGTTAAACTCTTTTATATGTATGCATGTATGTATGTATGTATGTATGTATGTATGTATGTGTGTGTGTATGTATGTATAGTGTACCTCGCTACACCTCACACACTCTACTCCTCACCACACTACACCTACACCTTCCCCACCCACACACATACACACACTACACCTCCCATACTCTACCCCTCCTACACTACACCTGTCCAACACTATACCTACACCTACTACACTACACCTCCCCCTCAACGTTAAATGGTCTTTGACTGGACAGATGTAGTGTTAACGTGGATAATTACTAAGGTACACTCGGGGTATGGCTGGGCGCAGGTTAAGGGACTCGACTTTCTGTGCACCTAATTGATCTTACACTCTGTCTACTTCAATTAAAAAAGTAAAAAATTGGTGGGATAATACCAAGAGGTTATTATGACTATCGCTGGAAAACTTACTGCTTTATAGAACAAAATAATGTGACAGGATTGAATTTAATTTGTTACGACGGAGTTAATATATTTAGAACTGCGAAATGACACTTAAATTATGATGTGTTAACACGGTCACTATTATATTTTAGGTAAATATTAAATAAACGCCGTTATTTAGACTGGTGAAAAGCTGGGCGCCTACAAACCAGTGAGTCAATTTCCGATATGAATTTCTTCAACACAAAATATTAACCTGTCATACACGGGGACACACGGTACTGACGTCATTATTATCACAAGTATGTTGTTCTTTGTGTGGTGGTGACTCTCTACGATGCAAACACAGGGAAGTATTGGGTTGGCCCAGGAGGTGAGGTGAGGTGTACTCTGCCCTTCTAACAGAACAGGTGTGTTAATTAGCGCCTCCCCGGCAGGTAGTGAGAGTCCTCACACACATCACGAGGTGGATCTACGATCTAGACTCTAAAGGCTGTGTGTGTGTGTGTGTGTGTAGGTTAATGTATTAGGTCGAGTTGTTGGTACAAAAACATAAGTGCTCTATGGCTTTTCGTGGAACAAGTTCCTTAATTAGGTTTATTAATATATGCCAATACATATTCGTCTATAACATCTTCCTTGCGTAAGATAATTCATAAAAGTATCAAGCCCACACGTCCTCTCCTGAAGGGGAACTGTTAGAGAGAAAGAGCGGGAGTGAGGGCCCTCCTCCCCTGACCCAGGTTCGAGCTCTTTTGTAGCGAGACAGAACACTTCCTCAGCACAGAGAGAGTAACGGTGTTTGTGCTGCTCCTCTGGCCAACAAACTACGTAGCATTACTGCCACTGAACTGTGAGAGGCGAGGGGATGAACACAGACAAAGTGAGGCCTACCAGGGATTGTGTAGGCAGGAAGCGGGGAGGTCCTGAGATACTTGAAGAGCTGGCACGAGTACCCAGGGAAACAGTGAGGAGGCTTTTGTACCCGAGTGCTGATGAGAGCGGCGACACCCTCCTCCTTACTCTCCTTCTCTCTCTCTCTCTCTGCCTCTCTCACCTCTCCTCCTTTTATTTCCTCACTACTTTCACCTCCTCCTCCTCCGTTCTCTTGTCCGTGTCCCCTCCAGCTGCCACCCACACACCACATCCCACCTTCCTCACCAGCACACCTCTCTCTCTCTCTCTCTCTCTCTCCTAACCCACACACACTCAGCGATCTATGCTAATTAATGACAGTGAGTTAAAGCAGTAGTCTCAGTCGTGGGTTAGGTTAGGCAAAATAACAAAACTCGTACATCAAACGCGTGAGCTAATTTCCCTACGTAATATTATCAAGTATTATAAAAAAATATATATTACATCACAAAGACCAATTAAGACACGTATGGAAAAATATCGATAATGTCATAAGGTTAAGGTGTGTGTGTGTGTGTGTGCAAGAGAAACATAAGGTGGTAATACTAAGAGTAATACACAGTAAAAATACTAAAAAAAAAAACAGAAATGATACAAATCTCTTGTCATATTTTGTGTTTACTCACCTAGCCAATAAGAACGGCGACGGAAATTTCAACCAATGTGAACAACGAGTCGTAGGAGAGACAGCAAATGCGAGTGGTTACCTTGGTCTTCAACACTGAATCTAACGAAACTATGATGAAACAAAACACCCATTTATAACTATTTATCCGTAAGCTCCACCCACACGCGGCGTCATGTATCGTCCTCTTATTGGCTAGAATTTCCCTCGTTGTTGTCTTATTGGCCAAATTTCTGGTCAGTTACACATTTTGTCAATAGATGGCGCGGGCTTCCACTTTTTGAGATCGTATGACCAACTCGTTATTTTATGGTGGAAATAATAAATAAATGTCTTATTCCTTGATAAAAAAATAGTAATACAATATTAATTTCTATGATGTTTAACGAGATAAAAAATACTCATAAACACACACACACATACACCTACTCTACTTTAACTAAATACGTATATTAAATCCCTTAGAAATCTGAAGTAATCTGTTTATCAATACAGAATAATTAAACCCTTTAAGTAAAATAATTTGAGTCTTGAAAGCATGATGGTAAGGCAGTTAGTGTGTTATGCTTTTTGTATTCATGTGGTTATCATACGTAAGGGGTTAAGTCATCGTACTCAAGGGTTAAGTCATCGTACTCAAGGGTTAAGTCATCGTACTCAAGGGTTAAGTCATCGTACTCAAGGGTTAAGTCATCGTACTCAAGGGTTAAGTCATCGTACTCAAGGGTTAAGTCATCGTACTCAAGGGTTAAGTCATCGTACTCAAGAATTAAGTCATCGTACTCAAGAATTAAGATCATAGTACTCAAGGATTAAGTCATCGTACTCAAGGATTAAGTCATCGTACTCAAGGATTAAGTCATTGTACTCAAGGGTTAAGTCATCGTACTCAAGGGTTAAGTCATCGTACTCAAGGGTTAAGTCATCGTACTCAAGGGTTAAGTCATCGTACTCAAGGGTTAAGTCATCGTACTCAAGGATTAAGTCATCGTACTCAAGGATTAAGTCATCGTACTCAAGAATTAAGTCATCGTACTCAAGAATTAAGTCATCGTACTCAAGAATTAAGTCATAGTACTCAAGGGGTTAAAGTACTGTACTCAAAGGGTTTTTAATATAATTCTTTCTTTTTTCACTTTCAATCTTTTTTAAATACATGTATATTCTAAGCGTTTGTTTGTTTGTTTATATTTGTTTGTGTGTTTGTCCTCAATTGCGACATCATCATAAGTAACTTGGCGTAAACTTTCACTCACTAATGATGAAACTTTTTTATATTTTCATCCCTGATATATATTTTCTTTCGTCAAAATTTTAGTTATACCAGAGTTATTTTGATAGATAGATAAATAAAACAGAGAGCAGAATGAAAAATAGACAGATTAAGCGACATAGACAGACAGACAGACAGTTAAAGAGAATTTTTAAACTAGCACAAGTCGGCACTACTGAAGAAATAATTGTTTTTCTGTCAGTGTGTGAGTGACGTTCAATTTCTCTCGGTCAGGGAGTCAGTCAGTTGGCAAGCAAGAGACGTACAGGTCTGCTCTGTTTGACGCTGGTACCAAAGGAAATCATACACCGGCTATAGCAAATTATACATCAGCTACAGCGAATCATATACCTCCCACACTCTTAACTTCCCACACTCTTAACCTCCCACACTATTGATCTCCCGCACTGTTAACCTCCCACACTATTGATCTCCCGCACTGTTAACCTCCCACACTATTGATCTCCCGCACTGTTAACCTCCCACTCTTAACCTCCCACATTGTTAACCTCCCACACTCTTAACCTCCCACCTTTAACCTCCCACTCATAACCTCCCACACTCATAACCTCCCACACTCTTAACCTCCCACACTCTTAACCTCCCACACTCTTAACCTCCCACTCTTAACCTCCCACATTGTTAACCTTCCACACTCTTAACCTCCCACACTCTTAACCTCCCACACTCTTTACCTCCCACTCTTAACCTCCCACATTGTTAACCTTCCACAGTTAACCTCCCACACTCCTAACCTCCCACACTCTAAACCTCCCACCTTTAACCTCCCACTCATAACCTCCCACACTCTTAACCTCCCACTCATAACCTCCCACACTCATAACCTCCCACACTCTTAACCTCCCACTCATAACCTCCCACACTCTTAACCTCCCACTGTATTGGCTAACCACATCGCCCTCTGTGCAAAATACTGACCTCCATCAGACCTGACCTCCCAAATAGACCTCTCACCTTTAAGCAGGTGTCATGGGAGGTTTTATCGATAACTTAAGTGATGTACTATGTTGAGGTGAGACCCAGCTGTTTATAGTTTACCTTTACCTAACTATACACACACACATACACACACATACACATACAAACACATACAAACATATATTCATACCATAAACACACACAAATACACACATGCACACACGCACACATATACATATACATACATATACTGAATATATAAACAAGATATACATGAGCGCCTTATGACTATATTGCTCGAAATGCGGGTGGAATCCTTAGCCTTGGGTGGTCATGTGTGCCACTGGCGGTCAATACCTGTTAGGCACGTAGCTGTGTCCTATCTTATCGAGTGTGGCTATCGGTCGCGGCAGCGTACAATTGTGCATGTGTCATTGGAGCTCTATGCGTCTGGGGGATTACGTGTCCGGGATTGTGATTCAGTCGTTCAGTACCTGGGTAGAGTGATGTGTGATCCTGACTCTATTACAGGTGTAACTAGGAGTCATTGTATCTGCTAGAATTGGTTATCCTTTTGTAATGATATTTTATAATGAATTCCTAGTATGATTCTATATGTTTTGATTTTAAAAACGGATTAACACTTTTGGTGATCGTTGTATCTGCTAGAATTGGTTATTTTAATGATATTTTATAATGAATTCCTAGTATGATTCTATATGTTTTGATTCTAAAAACGGATTAACATTTTTGGTGATCGTTAAAACCCAAAATATCACCAGAATAAGGAGGAATCTGGTGAAAGGTTGCTCGTATATGTGGTTCAGTGATTCACCATTTAGAGTCATAAACACACAATAATTCTAAAGATGTCTTATATCAATACAGACACCGGGGCAAAGACTGCTGGAGGGAAGTGTTGTGGCAGCTGCTAGAGTGACAAGTTTGGTGATTTGGGAGAGACGTGTCACTCGCTTCACAGGTGACGGGAGAACCAAGACGTGAGAGACATTTAAAATGATCTCTAAACTATCGTGAGAGACAAGACACCTGCTGCTACCTATACTGTATATGGCGGAGACCAGACACTCATATACAGGGGAGGTGTATGGTGGGACATTTATATCATGTTACAGTGATTGATTGACTGTTCGAGAAGTGCATCATGATATTATGGTAGAGATGAATAACAGGTGAGGTACCATGTAAATAAGAGAGACGAGAAAGAAGTGTATTAGTTCTTAGTATACTTTCCTAAAATCACTTACGGTGTCTACATCGCGTCTGGCTGAAATACCGACAAAATTTCCCCCCCAGTAGAAGAGATTACAATGCTCAAGTTATTCCAGTTTCACCTTTAACTGTCTTGAGGCTGTAGTGTCTTGTGAGGAACTCGGCCGTGCTGGAGCTATGGCAGAAAAATATGCAACATCCTCCTCGCGGTGCTGGTCATAACCCCAGAAGCAGCTGTGTGAATGTACTGTTGGCTGCGCCCCTCGGCCACCACTTTCAAATATTCATTGTTTTCCATTTTGCCGCTGGAACTTAAGAACGCATCTACTTCCGGCAGGCTTAAGAAAAATACACAATTTCGGCAGTCAAAACAGTGTCACAATTGAACTTGGGCTCTAACGTGACCAGCTGTGTTCTTTCCCAACCAGTTAGGAACAAAAGTTATCTTACGGACCTCTGAGAATGCGGGCTTATGTGCCACCGCAGGCGCCGTCTGGACTCCTCGTTATGACGCAAATGATCACACCGCCACTCCCCGCAGTTACATCTAAGGCGAGCGAGGTAAAGGAGGGGAGAAGGAAGAGCCAGCCATCCGTAATGTCTAGGGTGCTCCTGCTCTCTTCCCTAAGGTAGTCCTGCATCCCTTAACCAAGATGCAAAGAGGAGGACGCCTGGCGCTGATGTGAGGCAGCATAATGGCCTGACACAATTGGGCAGTGCAGCCGAGGCGAGCACAGTGTTCAGCAGAGTGGGTCCTCCTCACGCTCCGGCTCCCCTTCCCCCTCACATCACAGAAGTGAGTCAAACTGTCCCTCCCAAGTCACCGGGAGACTTAGGTGTACAGCTTCTCTTGACGGACCCACCTTGATAAGACGCCTAAGATAATTAACAGGTCGTCTAAGAACTTTGGGGACGAGGAATACGAAAGGAATACGAAATTCATTAGAACATTTCTATTAATGAAGGAATTAGATGAAAAGAAGAAGAACCAGGAACCTGAATGGAGAGCAGTACTGAGGTTCACGATAGTCGGTACCAGATGACAAAGTTAGACCTCACGACACACTGTAGTGAGAGTGAACAGACTGACAAGGTTGGTGGCTACAACACAGCTCCATCAGCAACACTACAAAACAAATAGAACGTATATATATATATTGTCTGTGATGAACCTAACAAGCTCACTGAACGTTAATACACCAGCTTAGAGAGAAGATAAGACTCATTCCTCTAAAACTCTACATAAACGAGACCAACTTAACTCTGATCGTGGCCCACTGTAGTGTATCAAACAGTGAAAATGAAGAGCAACAGAATGAAGAACCAAACATATAATAAACGAAAACCTGGGAACACCGAAGATTTGCTACATTTAATGGATTCCCTCCTCCACTCCCATCATGTAAGCGGTAAAACCTTCCTACGATGTGTTAGTCTGATGTTCCTCCACCACTGACCGCCTTTTTTTTTTTTTAATTGAGATAAGTTTTATTCTGACGTTAATGGATCTTCCTGTGTAGCTAGAAATGGAATGGCTTAGAGTGATGAGTAGCCGAGGGTGTTGCAGTGATAGGGTCGGGAGGAGGAGAAGAAGAAGAAGAAGAAGAAGAAGAGCAACAACAACAGCAACAACAACAGCAACAACAATACATATATATCACAGTCAATAACAAAAACACAAGCTTAACAACCATTCTAACATTTACAAACAAACATCTTGCAAGAAAACAAACACATTAATTATTATATCGTTTATGGAGATGGCGTCTTCCAAGGTGCTGCCACTGACAACCGTATATCGTTAAGTTAATTTCATGGTTGTAGGAGAACCCAATATCAATTTCTCGCCACTTGATGAATATTGTGACTTATTTAATGTATTCATGAGCATTGAGAATGTGTATGTGTGTATGTGTGTGTGTGTGTGTGTTTGTGTGTGTGTGTGTTACTCCCGCAAATAGAGACGATGTCGTGTGGTGTGTTTACGTTGGCGGTGAGATATGGGGGTGTAAATCTCTCTCTCTCTCTCTCTCTCTCTCTCTCTCTCTCTCTACCTGTCTCTATCAATCTCTCTCTCTCTCTCTCTCTCTCTCTCTCTCTCTCTCTCTCTCTCGTTGACAATGGTGTAGACAATCTTATCTCGTTACCATAACCACTTTACTGCCTCATTAACCACTCTACTGTTTATCTATATACGAATATTTACTGATTCTCTTCTACTTTACATTATTTTATTACTACTATTATTCTACTACCAATTTTCTACCAGTACTTTCCTTTACTTTCACGCATCTACTTTCCTATTACTTTACCGCTACTTTTTTTTTACTACTTTACTACCATCCACTTAAGCTTCTGTCACACCACATTATATCTGGTAAGTACATCGAAAGAGCCACTTGTGTTGATGATTTTTTTTTTAAGATGACTAAAATGCGTACCTGTGCCAGAGCTATCAAATAATTCTTCAGTCGGAGGAGTTTTGGGTGAAAATGTGAAACTAACGATGTGTGGTACTTGGAGCTATTTATGTGATGCTATGTCCCCCTCCTATTAAATTACTCGCTAGTGTTGATGTTAACCTAACCAAATATTATATAACCTACCCTAACTTAATCTTTTATAACGTAACCTAACATAACCTAACCTAACCCAACCCCCCCTAGAAAGAGCTAGGATGTTTAAACACTAAATTAAATTAGCTAGAGGAGTTAATCTTCAAGTTATCTAAAAAAAAAAAAAAAAACATAAAAATTTTGAACTAAGAGATCACGTGAGGAAATTTAGTTTAATATTTAATGTGTGGATGTGAGTTAGCGTGTGTGGGGGGGGGGGGGGAGGGGGGAGGGGGAGGGGGGGAGCTGTAGGGATGTGCATCACGTGGGGCTCTTCACCCTAATGACTCGATTAAGGTAAGCTGCGAGTTGAGGAAATGCTCGCAGGGAATTCTTGTTGTTTACCCACGTACTAATAATTACCCGCTGTCTGGTTTAATAATCCACTCCTCCTCTGGAAGTGATGGTGCACCCAACCCACCTCGGAACACCTTAGTTTGCCATCGGGGAATTACCCATCAGCTGAAGACGTTAGCTCAGTATTCAGGCGTTATGAGTCCTCGATCACGTGTGAATAGTATGACTTAGGGAATTGTACATAATCTCTCTGGCAAAAGATACATTTTAATACACAATAACAACAATAACAAATGAATGAAATATATATGGTATTCATTAAAATCAATAAGTGAAAGTTACTGACGAAATGGACTTTAATAATATAGTATGTATTCAACGATGTAGTCTCCTGTAATCCCCTTATCTGTGTCTACGAGGAATATTGGCTTAATAACAGACCTTGATGGAGAATTGATTTTTTTTTTAAGGATTTACTGAATCAAAGGAAAATCACCCACAGTGGAAATAATACACCTTGGAGGGGATTAACGATAGTCTCAAATGTTCTACTTGCTGGAGGTAAATAGGTGTCTGGATGGCTCATTTTCACTCTATGTAACTCGGGTTCAATAGCTCTTAGGTGTATTACTCTTGTATCCTAACTGAGGCATCATCTACCTACTGTTATTGGATGGGAATGATTCTATTTCTCCTTATCGCTTAAGTGTATCTGCTGCTTGTGTTCTCAGTAGTTATTTTTGCTGTATTATGATTAATTCTAAATGCTAATAAATACTATCATACTTATCCAATACCGCAACACCCAAAATAGTACTTCAATACCCTGATGGCATTTTTTTTTCACCGGGAGGAAAAATTATGAGGTAATATTCTCACTCCTCATTATGAAAATATATTACGGTAACTTGATGATGCTGCTGCTACCACCACAGTCACCACACGACAAAGTTCCCACCCACACCATCAACCATCACGTCTAGGTTTACGTGTTGAGAAAGATACTGTAACAGCTTGAAAAACGAAGAATTAACTCATGAAACAGAGTAAAAATAATGGATATAATCTATAGATACCTCATGATCGAACCAGTAACACAAGGCGAGTGCTGTACCCAACTCGGCCACCGCATCCAATATAAATATGATGTACGAGCCCCATTAAAAACTAAAAAAGGATCAATCATTTAGTAACCCCCCTTCCCCCATTCCCCCCTCCCCCTTTCCCTACCCCCAACCCCTCAAACCCTGACACCTCTTATACATCATTGCGTTGACCTCTGACCTTGATTATTGACTCCGACCTATGACCTGGCTTCAAAATTATATCAGCTCACCTTCAACCAACAACCAACACACCTGCCATATTCATCCTAATTAGTAAACCCACACGGAGATACGTATCATTCACAGACAGACAGACAGACAGACAGACAGACACAGAAATATGGTGATTCTAGACTAGAGGAGAAAGAAACCGGGTCGAATTAACCAAATGACATTGAATTCCTGTGTTGCAGCGGCCAGCAGGTGGAGTGAGGTAATGATTAGCTCTAGTGCAGGTGGTCCGGGGAGCTGGTGCAAGGGTGAGGTGAGTATGAGTGACTGTCTCCGGTAGTAGTGAGTGGTGACTGGCTGAGTGGTGATGGTGGTGGTGGTGGCTGAGTGGTGGTGGGGGTGGTGGTGGCTGAGTGGTGATGGTGGTGGCTGGCTAGGTGAGTGGTGATGGTGGTGGTGAATACTTTTAGTAACACTGTTTTTCTGACTTACTGTTAACATGTCATAATGTTGTTGTGTCATATTGTTGACATCTCGCAGCCGTCAGTTCATGTACTACGAGTAAACCATCCACCTCCCTTACTATTGCATCCACAACCCTCCCCGACCCATCCACACACCTCACCTGCCTCACTATTGCATCCTCACCTCTCCTCGATCCATCCACACACCTTACCTGCCTCACTATTGCATCCACACCTCTCCTCGACTCACCCACACCCTCCTAAATCCAACCACACTCCTCCCAAACCTATCCACACCCATCCCAGACCCAACCACGTCCTCCCAAACCCATCCACACCCATCCCAGACCCAACCACATCCTCCCAAACCCATCCACACCCATCCCAGACCCATCCACACCCATCCCAGACCCAACCACACCCATCCCAGACCCATCCACTCCTCTTCCCGAACCATCCACACCCATCCCAGACCCAACCACACCCTCCCAGATCCATCCACACTAACTGACCTCTAACAGGAGTGACCTCGCAGGCAGTCCTCCCCCTTTAAAGAGCTCTGGGTCGGGGGTTGGGTGTTAATCTGGATAATTGACAATAGCGGAGGTGGTACATCCCTGCTCACAAGTTAGGTTCCCGGACCTCTCTCACTCTCTCTCTCAGTAATTCATCTCAGAGTTTAAACTTTTGATCTATGATGCTACCGCGATACCTTCTCCCCCCTTCCCCTCCTTCACCCCCTCTCCTCCTTAACACCCCCCACCCTCTCTTCTGCCTATTTCCTTCTTCGGGTTTCTGCCTCATTATGGGGTGTAGCTCCTAAGGACTCAGAGGTATGGAGGGTGTTCAGGTGGGTAGGGGGAAGGGGACGGGGAGGTGTGGGGAAGAGGAGGTGGGGAGGAGGGGAAGAAGGGTGAGATGGATGAGGGGGCAGGGAGGGCAGGGGAGAGGGAGGTTGAGAGATAGAGAAGGTGGGTGGAGGGATTCGGGGTAAAGGGAGGGAGGGAAGGGATATTTTTGTTAGTGGTTGCGAGAGAACATAGTTTCAGGTCACCATTTGGGGATTACTTAGGTATATATGGTAGTTGAGGATCACCTGAAGAATCTCCATCCCAGTTTATTTCACCTAAATGAAGCCACCCTAATGCTATTTGGGGGATGAGGTCTGTCTGTCTGTCTGTCTGCCTGTCTGTTTGTCTGTCTGTCTGTCTGTCTGTCTCCTACTAACTCCTCCTTTAATATAAGTGGACCCTCATATCCTGTACTCACCCTGCTACTCTCTATATCATTATCGCAAAACGCATAACGAGAACCATGATATCTGTTGCCTTGGTGGTTCTACTGTGCTCCTGAAGACGAGGAAGGTGGCCATGACTGCGTTAGTGCGGGGGGGGGGGGAGGGGGGTAGAGGGGAGAGGGGGTGAGGGGGGGAGGGGGTGGACACACGGAGACATATTCGATTAAAAATTCCTTCACAGAATAAAATTGCATATCAGTTAGTGAATGAAAGCAGCATGGGTTATGTACCGACCCCACCTGGAAAAATGGTTAAAAATATCTCTATAAACTTAAGAGCCTGTGTTATAAATTAAATAATATAATTTTAACTTTGCATATGACTATTTTAAATAAGCTTCCGAGATTTTTTTTTTTACTGCACCTTCCTATAAAAAAATTATATATGGAAAAAAAATGTGAGCTACCTGACTCAGACCTCGTCCTTCAGAGAAAACACTTGGACCAACCCGCAGGAGGAAGACCAACCCAGGGAAGATACACAACAACAGCAGGCCAGCCAGCCAGATAAGTGAAAATGAATCATACAATATTGGTGAACTCAGGAACACTTCTAGACAGTCACGGAAACCAGAGAGCATAGGACACATCCTCTCTCTGCCACGGCCTGATATGCACTGACAATTCAAGGGCCTATGGGTTATGGCGGCCTGTCTCTTGATCAACATGGAGAACAAACATATGAAAACCTCCTTGGTATCGAGACATTGAAGACAATCTGAGAGGCATTAACAGGAAACTCTTTACTCTATGTCACTGAGTCCATGCTATTGAGTCCATATCACTGAGTCCATCGTAATATGAAGAAAAAAAACTCCCTAACTACAGGTAAAAAGACTGATTAAAATGTCATTTGACGAGGCACTAGGGAGGCCACCAATATTGCAGTACATATTCCCACCATCATGTGATCCACCCCAGCTTGAAAACTTACACTGATGGAACCTTGTGAGCGAGCGAAGGGGAGAGAAAAATTTAACCACATTTTGCCAATAAAGCGGAAAGACACACACACACACACACACACACACACACACACACACACACACACACACTGGAGGCGACAGAGGGAGCACCTGTGTTAATTAACGCCTCCTGGCAGGTAGTGAAGGCCTCTCACCTGCCTCACACACGGCCCTCATCTCCAGGAGGATACTGGTACAAAAATGAGTGCGTCGTGTAGGAGTGTGTGTGTGTGTGTGTCGTGTTGGACTGTGTGTGTGTGTGTGTGTCGTGTAGGAGTGTGTGTGTGTGTGTGTGTGTCGTGTAGGACTGTGTGCGTGTGTGTGTGTGTCGTGTAGGAGTGTGAGATGAGTATGTCTTATTATAGGAAGAATAGTGAGGTGAGTATGGTGGTATTAGTGGCGATGGTGAAAATGATGATGGTGAGGATGATGAAGATGGTCGTGGTGATGATGATGATGACTCTTCAGAGGTGCGGTGGCCGGGTAGAAACACTTCTCACTTCCTGTCCTAAGGGTCACTCGTTTGCACCCCCCCCCCCACCCTTCCCCAAAAGGACACCTCCAGGTCATCAAGTTGGGTAAATCAAAGCGATCAAGTGCAGTACCGACCACACTACCTCCTTGTATAGCTAACAAACACAGGCCCAGTCTACAGTGTACTATATCCGCGCTACCCACGAGACCTGTTGGTGGCACCTTGATCATTAATTTAAACTTTGTCACGTTATCACCCCACAACAGTGTATGGAAGTTGGGTCTGGCAGGATATAGTGAAGTACTAAGGCCCACGAGATGATTAGGTAATTAGTAATGAGGCGAAGAGGAGAATAGATGTTGAGGTGAGTAGAAAAGATGTTAGTAAACCAGGTAGATGAGACAGACAGACAGACAGACAGACAGACAGATAGATAATTGAAATGAAACGTAAAGGTATACAGTACAATAAAACTCATCATAGAGTCGAAATGTCTAAATGAGTCTTTTCGTTCACCTCACACAAGATTCGAAGCTTCACCACTAATGAACCACCGACTCAGTTCTAATATATATATATCGTCCTCTGAGTTGTGTGATGAAATCTTTTGATATGATTGTTTATTTCTCAACATCATAGTTACGTGTGTATGATTGTCAATAATAGCTATGGTAAATATTCCATCAGTCTAACCCATCCTTAGGGAAATGCCAAGATACGAAACGAATTGAAATATAAAATAAATACGATTCTATACATAGTTATAACTGATAAATTAACTAGGGGAATAAACTGTATAAATGTAAATAAAGAGAAATGCAATAATAGATTAAAAAAAACAATATGGAAAAGTAACACAGAGAAATTAGTTGATCCAAATATATCCGGGTAGGGAAGTGGCCATTTGTGAACAATACAGTTAAGCTTGTGTTCTCTCTCTCTCTCTCTCTCTCTCTCTCTCTCTCTCTCTCTCTCTCTCTCTCTAAATTGGTTACCCACTGATATGTTGACGAAAAAAATCATACAATTCAGATTTTTTTTTAGCATATACTTTTCAAATCCGATAGATAATAATTCAAGTTATAATATTTATCGATTGAATACGTAATTGTGAGTGAGATACAAGAGTTAACATAAAAATAGAGCATTAAAAAAAATCCTATTCTTTCTTTCCGGTACACACACACACACACACACACACACACACACACACACACACACACACACACACACACACACACCAGCCTGTGTTTTGTCACATACTGGAGCCCCCAAAAAATAATGATGAAAAATGCAGGTTAAATACAACACACATTCAATTGTTTCTGGATATTAAATTCATAAAATAAATAGTTTTAATAAGAATTTTTTGGTTTGTTTGTTTACGTCTAATCCTCTGTCCTACCTAGTGCAAGGGGGGGTGGGGGGAGGAGGGGGAGAAGGGGAGGGGGGAGGAGAGGGAGAAGGGGAGGGGGGAGGAGAGGGAGAAGGGGCGGGGGAAGGGGGGGGGGGAGGGGGCTTCTGGCATGTAGGAGTCATAACCTAGACATGTCATGCCTCGATGAAATATAGCCCTTGCAACCTCTCTCTCTCTCTCTATATATATATATGTATTTTTTTTTTACCTGCTGCCAGTAGTGTTTTACCTGCCTGTACTGAAAGTGTGTAGCCCCGACCAGGTGACATAGAGATAGTGTTAAAGGGGTACAGAAACTTAAGACAGTAAAGACGATAGGTTAGGTTAGGTGAGGTTAGGTTAGGTTAGGTTAGGTTAGGTTAAGTTAGACGAAGATGCCATTAAGTCATCTACCACAACAACTTCACTACCACACACAACTGATTGATGAGGAAGATGTACAGTAGGTGATGTTTACAAGCAGCGGCCACAGTGTAGTGATAACATACCACTCTGCCTTACTCTTCACTATCGTCGAGATTAATACTAAATTGGGTCGTGAAATAAACACCTTTGATTTAGCAATTAATATAGAGCCTCTGCATTAATTCTTACGTGTGTATTAATGTTATTATATGCAGGTTGTTCATAAATGATTACCCTTAAAACAATATGCTCTCATGTTTTCATCGGGGTCATCATTTATTACTCTCCTATATTAACTATAAACAATAATATAAACAAAAACATAAACAAAAACATAAACAAAAACATAAACAAAAACAAAAACAAAAACAAAAACATAAATATAAACATAAACAAAAACATAAATATAAACAAAAACATAAACATAAACATAAACAAAAACATAAACATAAACAAAAACATAAACATAAACAAAAACATAAACATAGACAAAAACATAGACAAAAACATACTGTAAACATAAACAAAAACATAAACATAAACATAAACAAAGACATAGACATAAACATAAACAAAAACATATATCATAACTGATTTACAAATAATACCTGATTTACCTCGTGTGATAATGTAAATAATACGATGGTTAGTGACTACAGAACACACCTGAAACACCTAATTAGCTCGACAACTAACTCATCAATTCAGTAATTAACTAGAAAATATTTTAGCTCCTTATTTGGATCTAGTAAGGAATATTTTCTGTGGTGATTAAAGCCAAGACATCGTAGATCGAGATGAGAGGTAAATTGATATCGTAAATTATGGTGATGTGAAACGAAGGGAAATTATGAGATAATTCTTCAAAATCTATACCGAATGTTGTGGGTTATCGTCGAGGAGGAGAAGGAGGAAGAGGGAAAGAAGGATAAGAAGGAGGAGGAGAAGAATAAAGAAGGATGATGGAGGAGGATGATGGATGAGAAAGCAGACGAAAATGCTGACGGAACAGAAAATGAGAAAACTGTAAAAGATAATAAAGAATAAGGCGAAAGATAGATGGAGAGAGAAAAAAAACTAGGAAAGATAATAAAGAAGACGAGAGGAAACAGTAAGTGAGGTAACTGTAGGACTATGATAAAAGAGACACACGGGGTTATGATAGAGGGTAGGAAGAAAAAAATAAAGGAAGAGAAAAGAGAGAAATGGGAGAGAAGAGAGAAAGGGGGGGAGAGAAAACAGGACATCAGCGTTTCTTAAGAAGGAACAATGAGCCTCTAAGAGAATTATATATTTTTTTTTTTTTGCTGGGGGGAGGGGGAAGGGGAGGGGGAAGGGGAGGGGAAGGGGGAAGGGAAGGGGGAGAGAAGGAAGAGAGAAAAGATCAATGAGGCGTCTAAAAATGAGGGAAAAAAGGGAAGGAGGTAAAATAGTTAAGTCATATGATATTGGTTTAATATTTGGCTTTGTCAGACCTAACCTAACTTAACCTAACCTAACCTATGCAGCCGGGACCTCGGTGTGCGTGTGTGTGTGTGTGTGTGTGTGTGTGTGTGTGTGTGTGTGTGTGTGTATGTGTTTTGGGGGACAAAGTCATAGAATATTGCCCGTTTAAAAATATAAATGAACTGAGACAAGGACGAATTCTATTCTCCTTAACTTGGTAATGGGAAAAGCAACGAGGGTGATGAGAGAACGACCGGCTGGCTTAAGGGTGCAACAGAAACATAGACCGTAACTCTAGGTAGTCAGGTAACGAGGTCTTGATGGCCAGGTACCTACAGTATGTTAGATACCTTTTAACACCTTTATCTAGAGACAGCGACGCAGGTAATGGACTATTGATTTAACGTAGATAAGAATTAGAAATAATGTGAGACTTAAGACAAGGTAAACAAACTCTAGAACATGTAAACATTAGGAATCTGAGAGAGGAAATCCTTATAATGTTTGAGATACTTGGAAATGATATAAATAAACACACACACACACACACACACACACACACACACACATACACACACACACACACACACAATCACAGACGTCAACAAGAGCAGGTACAGTCTGCCTCCACTAACACAACAGTGCGGAATATTGAACACAACATAACTTTCCTCTTGCAATTCAGTACTTTAAGACGTGGTCCTTCACCAAGAAACTAAAAGAAAAACTATTGGCATTCGAGAGCACCTCCTTGAGACAAATGCATGGAGGAGGAGGAGGAGGAGGAGGAGGAAGAGGTGGAGGAGGAGGAGGAAGAGGAGGAGTAGGAGGAAGAGAAGACAACGAGGAATTCCCAGAACTAACCCGGCAGCCATAATAACAGAGGCTGTGAAATGGCATCGGCTTACTTACTGACTCACTTCAATATCCTCTCTCCGCCACTTGTCATCTTGCTGGCCGATCGAACGTTCTGCCAATTCTCTATTGTGCACTGTTGGTAGGTAGGCACTGAGCACGCACACGGTCTTGAGCACCGGAACACACGCCAGCCAGTGTTAGTCTAGCCAGGGCTTAAAATGAGCTCAAGCCAGATCAGTTGTGGCGCTCCAGCAGGCAGGTCACGTTACGAGCATGGAAAATGAGAAGACTCCCGGGAAGGTGTTTACTGGTGAAGCGGAAGGACAACGACCGCAAAAGAAGAGCGACAAGCGGCGGTGGCGGTGAGACTGTGTGTTATAGACGAGGACCCAGACAACAGCGCTGCAGCTAAAGCTCACTCAACCGCGACCCTGAGTACAGCCGTCTGTCAACTCTTGGGCCGAGATCAAGAGAAGCCGAGAAATGAGAGTTGAGAGCCGTTACTTATTCAATGACGTCCTGAAGAACACTTGACTGAATTATATATAAAGACAAGCAGAGGAAATGGCGGAAAATACAAACACAGTGAATATCAGGAGTATTTTTCGTTGTTGCGTCTTGTTTTCTGTATATTGAGGGAGTTTGATCAGTAACCTTGTTTTCACAGGTTACCTTATTGCTATTTCAGACCTAGTGAACGGTGCTTAATAACCCAGACAGTTAAAGCACTTAAACTAAGACCTAGTGAACGGTGCTTAATAACCCAGACAGATAAAGCACTTAAACAAAGACCTAGTGAACGGTGCTTAATAACCCAGGCAGTTAAAGCACTTAAACTAAGACCTAGTGAACGGTGCTTAATAACCCAGACAGTTAAAGCACTTAAACTAAGACCTAGTGAACGGTGCTTAATAACCCAGACAGTTAAAGCACTTAAACTAAGACCTAGTGAACGGTGCTTAATAACCCAGACAGTTAAAGCACTTAAACTAAGACCTAGTGAACGGTGCTTAATAACCCAGACAGTTAAAGCACTTAAACTAAGACCTAGTGAACGGTGCTTAATAACCCAGACAGTTAAAGCACTTAAACTAAGACCTAGTGAACGGTGCTTAATAACCCATACAGTTAAAGCACTTAAACCCCCCCCCCCCCAAAAAAAAAGGAACGTCAGCAATATTTTCCAATTAACTTTCAGGAAAAAGTTAAAAGTAAAATATCTCTAATAGGATAATAGGAATAATTACACATATCAATTATGATCCTCACAGATTTTTTTAAGAGAGATTGAATTTTCCCTTCGGTAAATCAGTCACCAATTTATTGCTCTAAAACAGTTAAGGGGAAATAAGCTTGCACAAGAGCTGTAATAACAGTTCGTCTACAGCATAACATGTAGTCATTATCATTATGTAACTTACCATTTAGGTAGTTATTATTATTATTATCATTATCATTATTGTTATTGTTAGTAGTAGTAGTAGTAGGTGTTGCCGTAAAAGATGAAGAAGAGGAAGAAGAAGACGCAGAAGAAGAAGAGCAACAAGAAGAACAAGAGCACGAACAAGAAGAACAAGAAGAAGAACAAGAACAAGAAGAACAAGAACAAGAACAACAAGAACAAGAAGAACAAGAAAACAAGAACAAGAAGAACAAGAACAAAAACAATGTAGGACGATGAAAAATTTGATCTCAGCAATACACACTGGCAACATGCATCTGACCATTAGCACCACGAACCTAGACATAATTCATGTATGTATAAATATATATGGACAATGAAATAATAAAAAAAAACATTATTTATATACCAACAAATATTTAAAAGTTTCAAAATATGAATATTACTTTAATTTCTTAATTAGTAGGAGGAAAAAAAGTAATGGTATATGAATATTCAGTTGGATGAAGCTCCGACGAACATGTAAACACGGCTAAGGGTTTGTCTCTCACGCACACACACACACATAATCTTACGGGAATTTGTAATAGCCTATGTTAGTGTTACTACCATGATATACCTTCGTGTACACCACCACAAGACCCCTTCCATCCTATAACTCTATTCTTTCTTCTTGCTGGGAGGATATTTATTAGTGCTGACTTTAAACCATCCAATTCACATGACATTTATTGACCCTTTACATCACTATATCATTATACTTAGTGGACCTTACGACAATATTATCCCCCGTACAGTAAGAAAACTTTACGCATTATTTCCCTTTATGTAAATTTTTACTGTTTGTGATGATTTAAAATGTGAAAGATATGATTATTATTATTTTTTTAACCTTACGTATTCTAGTTCCTGTAATAGTTAGCATAAAAGTCAGGTGACCTCAGGAAGTCAGGGAAGGTAAATTTATCTCTTCGCTTCCATTCTCTCTCTTCCTGGGAAAATTTTTGGAATTCCAGCTCACCATTTAATTTGGGTCACATGCAACCAATGTTTTCTCGCTTGGTGAAAACTTTGTAAGTCTTAGTCTAAATTACATCTTATTACTGAGTTATATACACTATTAATAAGGATTTTCTGCCGGCAACACAGCATAAACCACAAAGATATTCTCAGAACATTTTAGTGTGTGTGTGTGTGTGTGTGTTATCCGCTTTACCTTGTAACTAACACCAACTAACTTTCAATTTCGTTTAAGGTGAACGTGTGGACCCAATAATTCAAAAAATACCCCCAAAATAGGACGCTCAAATGATTTTCCAAAAGTAGGTTAAAAATTTTGATAATGTTTAAAAATGTGTTGTAGATTGGTGATAACTCGGCTCTGGTTATAACTCGGCACTGGTGATAACTCGGCATTGGTGATAACTCGGCATTGAAGGAAAATTTAATTCTTCACGGTGAGGATATTAACTAAATGACCTTAAAGGTGATATTATTTTCATCAGGCCAAATACAGTGAGTTTATAGATACAAAAGTTTCGTCATTCAAGGTAAACTAGGTGTTATGGTGATTAAGAGTACCTTGATTAATGACAGGTGATGGAGGTGGTCTCTGTTGGTCCCTCTCTTTCATATACTTATACAAGAGGCGGTTATGATGACATACTGACACTTATATAAACTATTATAATAATATACTGAAAGATAGAAATGATGTGATCCAACAATTCATGGTTATTGTCACTCATACGTGTCAACTGTGACCTTTGACCTTGTAAACTTTGGCCTTTTGACCTCTCCGGGTTGACATCATCCCAAAACAACATAACACACTGTGAGATGCAGAGTCGTGTTTGTTTCATATTTAAAACCACATGGTTCAACCACTGTCGAAGTCTTCTCCCAAACCGAACACGAGCTTTGAAAAAAAAAAATCAATCAATAAAAAATGTCCACGTGACAAAAAAAAAATAATCACGACAGTTTGGAAGTTGTCTGTTTCTATCATTAGACATTGTGTAAGAGCTCACCTGTGTTATATACATGACATAAGTACAAGACATCAATAAACATCACATAAAATAAAGCTAAAGTAAAAGACTAAGCTCTATGATATCAAAAAAACACAGAAACATCATAAAACACGACATTAATACATAACAAGAACTTTGAAAACATGAACTATCAAGACAAAAGAAAATTTACTTTACAAACACAGAGAGTTTAAAGAAAATCTCGTTGTTCACTCAAGAAGGTTTCTCCTAAATCGTCAAGAGAGATTCAACCATCAGGAGGCTGTAAGGATGGACTGGCTGGTGACAACTGTAGATGGGTCGAGGTGTTTGGGGTCATGGTATTATGCACATGTATACTATTGTTAGGTGCTCGAGTGTATTGCTGATTACATACCTACCTACCTACATACATACATACATACATACGTACATTAGATTCAAACATACATACATCACACACACACATTAATATTCGAAACGACCAGCGGCTAACAATAAAATTACTTCCCCTATAATGTGAAAGGTTAGGTGTTGAAACTAAGGATGTAATACGAACATCCTTTATTTTAATTAATGTTTATAAATGTCAGGTGTGGGTGTGGGAGGGGAGGTTGACGTGGAGACAGTCTGTGGAAGTGACACGTGAGGAGAAAAGTAAAGCAACAAATGAACGTTGATAAGTGAGAGAGAGAGAGACAATTTAAAGGGGGTGGGGGGAGGGGGGTAAGGGGGGGAGGGGGGAGGGGAGGAGGGGGGAGGGGGAGGAGGGGGTATAGTGACCTGCCACCTCGTTTATGTGTCCATGATGCAAAAGACGTGGCGTGAAGGTCAGCGAACACACAGGAGTCGTAGACCCTCAGCAATTTGGCAACATGAAAACTTCCTCCACCACTCACTGTCTTGTCAGCTTTCTCGATTACATATACCGCCATCTCGAGAAACGAAAAACGTCTGTAGCTGTCGCCTTCATTGATTTCACTAAAGCGTTCGACCTAGTCGACCACAATATAATCATCAACAAAGCTATTGACCTCGGGCTTCGAAGAAGCCTCATACCATGGCTTACAGACTTCCTCAGTGACCGACGCCAAGCTGTACGCTTCCGAGGGGCTGTCTCCACCTTTCAGTCACTCACCTGTGGCGTCCCCCAAGGCACCAAGATGGGACCACTCTGCTTCCTTATGCTCATCAATGATGCCCTAAGAGAAACCCCTGCTCGCTGGAAATATGTCGACGACTCCACCATTGGGATCAGCGTCAACAATTCTGCTCCCAACTATACCGCCCTTCAGGATTTATTGAACAGTCTCCAAAACTGGGCTACCAACAACCATGTCACCATCAACCATACCAAGACCATGGTTATGCACATCAACCTCTCCTCCGACATTGTCCCACCTCCTTCCATTACTCTAGGTCCGAACACACTCCAGGTCGTAGATTCCACGAAGCTCCTCGGCGTCACCATAGACAACAAACTAAATTGGAAACCACACGTCAATGAAGTTGTCAAATCCTCCAGTTTCCGTCTCCACCTCCTCCGCCGACTCAAGTCCCTCGGAGTTCCTGCACACGAGCTCCTCAGTGTTTACACAACATTCATACTTCCCAAGCTCACCTATGCCTCCCCCACCTGGTCTTCCTCCCTAAATGCCACACAACGTAAACACCTAGAAAAAGTGCAAAAGAGGGCATGCAAGATTATTCTCTCCTCCTCCTACTCCACATATCAAGAAGCGCTCAACACACTGACCCTTTCGACTCTCACTGACCATCACCACGACCTCATCTGCAAATTTGGTAAGAAGCTTCTACACCATCCCCGACACCGGCTCCTACTACCACCCGAGGTCCCTTGTCCGAGAATTGCTGTTCGACACCACAACCGCATCCAGCCCATACGTGCACGAACTGATCGCTATAAGAACAGCCCAGTCCCAACCATTGTAAAAATTATCAATAACTTGTAATACTGTAACACTGTCACTATGTTGAATTGAACTGTAGTTTGAGCTTTTCCCCATCTAAGTTATTATATGTCTTATTTGTGTCACTTATGTTACTTGTATATTATTTGTAATTCGTAACCCACTCCCCAAATATGTAACTGTATATTTTCAGCCTTCTGGCTGCCAAGCTCTTTCAATAAACCGTTAATTATTATTATTATTATTATTATTATTACACACACACACACGAACAGTACAGGACATTCTAGTAAGTCAGGTAAATTGTGTATGGAGACAGATCTAAACTTGATGTTCATAATCCTAAGTGTTTAATTACATGGCCTAATGACCTGGTGAACAATGCTTAAATAACCCTGCACAGTTGACGTACCTGATTCTAAAGCAACAACAACAACAACAACAACAACAATAACACACCACCACCACCACCACTACCACCCACAACAACAACACCACCACCACCACCACTCACACCACCACCACGACCCACAACAACAACAATCCCAGTAAAAAAAATCAACAAATTATTTATCTGTGACGCCCACGAGGCTCAGGTCTGATACTAATGACATGTTTTTTTTTTGTCCTGAAATAAAAAAAAAATTAACACGTAATCTCATTCTCTTTTTCTCTCTCTTTCAAAAATTAGTTAAAAAAATGTAAACTACTACCATATAACATCCAAGATTTTAATATTATTGTTTATTATTATTTATGATTATTTCCCATTACTCTCTATACTATAATTAAGCCTTAAAAAGTATTATATAAACATACCTGTATAACAAAATCTACCGAGGTGTTCATTGTTATATTAAAAGCAGAAGGAAAAAGTTACTTAAAAACAACGTGAAGAAACAGTTCCTTAAGAATCAACCAGACGAATACGCTCCACTAAAACAATACAACCTGTTTCATGAGACCAAGTCGTAGGTGGTCCAGAAACTAAACTGTGAAAGAAATATTTTTTTTGTTGTATTGTGCAAGAAAAAATCACTTAGAAGCAACATTACCACACAACACCACTACAACTGAAGCAACATTACCACACAACACCACTACAACTGAAGCAACATTACCGCACAACACCAGTACCACTGAAGCAACATTACCACACAACACCACTACCACTGAAGCAACATTACCACACAACACCAGTACCACTGAAGCAACATTACCACACAACACCACTACAACTGAAGCAACATTACCACACAACACCAGTACCACTGAAGCAACATTACCACACAACACCACTACCACTGAAGCAAAATTACCGCACGACACCAGTACCACTGAAGCAACATTACCACACAACACCACTACCACTGCGACTCTTTATTACTGAGAAATGTGTGATTTTAATAAGATGTCCATTGATTAGGTTTCTTAGTTGGGATATTTCTCTAAAAAAAGGGAATATTGTAATAGTCAACAAAGATAAGAGAGGAAGGGGAAATGTTGAATATAGTGAAACCTCCTGATAACGGACTCTTGATATAACGGACTTTCCTTCTCCATATAGTCCGTTAAATAAAGGTGTGTCACTATATCTCATACGGAAACTTCAAGAATATTTCTCACGTATACAAATGATCTGTACAGGTAAAGGTTGATAGGCTAATTAAAATTCTATAATACGTTTCACCTCTAATTTAGATTGTCACTATTAAATAAGGTAATTAAATATTCCTGAAGACGTGGGACATTCTGTGTACATTTTCTTTTAAACAAGATCACTGGTTAGCCAATACTCTCTCTCTCTCTCTCTCTCTCTCTCTCTCTCTGTTTATCTCTCTCATTTTCTCTCCAGGTGAGGTGTAGCGGGCCCTCTCACACCGCTCAAGAGACTCTCCTGGGTAGAATTTGTCTCACGAATCCTTCCTCGTTGTCGCTGGAGGCAAAACAAAACATGAAGAAGAATTGGAAAGGGATTTATATCTTATTAAATATGCCAGTCATCCTGTTGCCATCCCTCCCTCACTGGTATTTGATGTGACAGACAGACGTTTTCGGGTTGTGGGGGGGGGGTCATAACTAAGGTCAAAAGGGAGAATTAGTTTGGTACGGGAGTTTGTTTGGTTCGAGGGTTTGTTTGGTTCGCAGGTTTGTTTGGTTCGAGGGTTTGTTTGTTTCGAGGGTTTGTTTGTTTCGAGTAATGACATTCAGGACCATCACGAGTGTCTTGAGAATAAATGCATAAATTTAATATCCAGTTGGTGACCATTGAGATAACGTGATATAATTCTCCTTTAAGGGACTGAAATAAATACCTTCATATATCCGACTGTGTTTAAGTCCATGTACCAAGAGGTGTGTGTGTGAGAGAGAGAGAGAGAGAGAGAGAGAGAGAGAGAGAGAGAGAGAGAGAGAGAGAGCATGGTTCCCTCCCCTCACTCCCACTCACTACTGGCATTCCTGACAACTGTTTCCTCCACACCTTCCATACTCCACACTCACTCATGCTCTCCACATCCTGTTCCACAACCCCCACATTCTTGTCACGATCTCTCTCAACATAGACATAACCAACCAACATAACAACATCACAACATATACACAAACTTCCATAACTTTAACCTTAACTAGTAAAAATAAAAGTACTAGAAAAAGGTCATAAAAACAATTTATTATTTTCAGTCATTTTGTTTTAGTAATTATTTATGTTAGGAGAGTGGGAGGATATTGACTCTCTCTCTCTCTGTCTCTCTCTCTCTCTATCCCCCTCCGCCCCCTCCCGCCCCTCTCCCCCTCCGCCCCCTCTCGCCCCTCTCCCCCCTCTCCCCCTCCCCCCTCTCCCTGTGAGTAAAGGTGAATGTACTGAGCTGTTTCAAGGTTTAATGTCAAGCTGGACTGGGTGATTACGACTCTCGCTCCAATGTATGTGAGTGGTAGTGAGCTGGTTGGCAAAGGGACATCAGCCTTGTGGTAGTGGTGGTAGTGGTAGTGGTGGTGGTGGTAGTAATGGTAGTGGTGGTAGTGGTGGTGGTGGTGGTGGTAGTAATGGCAGTGGTGGTGGTGGTGGTGGTGGTAGTAATGGTAGTGGTATTGGTGGTGGTGGTGGTAGTAATGGTAGTGGTGGTGGTGGTGGTAGTAATGGTAGTGGTGGTGGTGGTGGTGGTGGTAGTAATGGCAGTGGTGGTGGTGGTGGTGGTGGTGGTGGTAGTAATGGTAGTGGTGGTGGTGGTAGTAATGGTAGTGGTGGTGGTGGTGGTGGTAGTAATGGTAGTGGTGGTGGTGGTGGTAGTAATGGCAGTGGTGGTGGTGGTGGTGGTAGTAATGGTAGTGGTGGTGGTGGTGGTGGTGGTGGTGGTAGTAATGGTAGTGGTGGTGGTGGTAGTAATGGTAGTGGTGGTGGTGGTGGTAGTAATGGTAGTGGTGGTGGTGGTGGTGGTGGTAGTAATGGTAGTGGTGGTGGTGGTAGTAATGGCAGTGGTGGTGGTGGTGGTGGTGGTGGTGGTAGTAATGGTAGTGGTGGTGGTGGTAGTAATGGTAGTGGTGGTGGTGGTGGTGGTAGTAATGGTAGTGGTGGTGGTGGTGGTAGTAATGGCAGTGGTGGTGGTGGTGGTGGTGGTAGTAATGGTAGTGGTGGTGGTGGTAGTAATGGCAGTGGTGGTGGTGGTAGTAATGGTAGTAGTGGTGGTGGTGGTAGTAATGGTAGTGGTGGTGGTGGTGGTGGTGGTAGTAATGGTAGTGGTGGTGGTGGTAGTAATGACCTGACAGCGGGTATTATCAGCAATATTCAAGGAAGGGAAAATTCCCCTAACACACCAGGGGAAAAAAATCTTTATTCAGTAGGAAAAAATGATCTGGTAAAGGTGGCGAGAATTCCATTGAGGTTTTCTCCGAGGTCTCATGATGATGGCGACTGAGTAAACCACAAGCATGGTGATTATATTCAAGATGATGCACTGCTGGTGACTGAGTTTGGTGACTAAGTTTACACAACACCTGGTGACTGAGTTTACACAACGCCTGGTGATTGAGTTTACACAACGCCTGGTGATTGAGTTTACACAACGCCTGGTGACTGAGTTTACACAACGCCTGGTGACTGAGTTTACACAACGCCTGGTGATTGAGTTTACACAACGCCTGGTGACTGAGTTTACACAACGCCTGGTGATTGAGTTTACACAACGCCTGGTGATTGAGTTTACACAACGCCTGGTGATTGAGTTTACACAACGCCTGGTGACTGAGTTTACACAACGCCTGGTGACTGAGTTTACACAACGCCTGGTGATTGAGTTTACACAACGCCTGTTGACTGAGTTTACACAACGCCTGGTGACTGAGTTTACACAACGCCTGGTGACTGAGTTTACACAACGCCTGGTGACTGAGTTTACACAACGCCTGGTGATTGAGTTTACACAACGCCTGTTGACTGAGTTTACACAACGCCTGGTGACTGAGTTTACACAACGCCTGGTGACTGAGTTTACACAACACCTGGTGACTGAGTTTACACAACCCTTGGTGACTGAGTTAGGTGACTGAGTTTACACAACGCCTGGTGACTGAGTTTACACAACCCTTGGTGACTGAGTTTGGTGACTGAGTTTACACAACGCCTGGTAACTGAGTTTACACAACGCCTGGTGAATAAGTTTACACAACGCCTGGTGACAGAGTTTGGTGACTGAGTTTACACAACGCCTGGTGAATAAGTTTACACAACGCCTGGTGACTTTGTTTACACAACGCCTGGTGACTGAGTTTACACAACCCTTGGTGACTGAGTTTGGTGACTGAGTTTACACAGTGCTTGGTGACTGAGTTTACTGTTGCGGACCGCCTCTTATTACTCGTCCGCACTGTGATAATTCTTTCCCGCAGAGCATTACAGTGTCTGAGAGCTCAACATGGCTGCCTGAATTATCAAAACAGATATACACAATATGGTGAAACTACACAATATACCTTGCACTGGTGTCCTATAACTTGTCTGTGTTTGTCTGTGTGTGTCTGTGTCTGTGTGTATGTGTTCGTTTATTTACAAGTTTGTGTGTTTTTGTGGATGCGTTGACGTGTGAGTGAGTGTGAATGCTTTTGTGTGTGTGTGTGTGTGTGTGTGTGTGTGTGTTAGTCAGATCAATACTCGTCCGCTTTTCCTATAATAACTCAATGACGAACTTCAAGTAAAGTCTATTTGGAACTAAAGAAATAAATATCACCTGAAGATTAGACACCCTCAGCTTATTTTACCTGATGGTAGCTGAGGGGGGGGGGGGGGGGTATTAGATTAGATTAGATTAGGTGACAAGCAAAAGTACCTAATCCTCAGGTAATCCAGAAAGAATCCTTCTCTTGACGTCACTCAATATCAAAGTAAAATCAGAAAAAAATGGAGAATTTTATTGGTAAAAAGTAAACAATTAACCTATGATTCAACATTCCCAAAGAGGATTATTTTCTCAGCAGTTAACTATGTACACGTTCGGAGGGGGGGGGGGGGAGGGAGGAAGGGAAAGGTGAGATGAAAATTTGATGATAACAGCTTTGCCGATAAACAAGGCCAGAAAACAGCTCTACTGTAGGTAGGGGCAGGAGGGGTCTAGGTTGGGTTGGATGGGGGTCTAGGTGGGAACTACGTGGGTCCAGGTGAGGTTAGATAGGTCAGGTGGCGTCTAGGTAGGGCCAGGTGGGTTCTAGGTGGGGTTAGGTGGGGTCTAGGTGGATCAGATAGGGTCAGGTGGGGTTAGATAGTGCGAGGTGGGGGTCTAGGTGGGGCCACGTGGTGTTAGATGGGGTCTAGTTGGGGTCAAGTGGGGCTAGGTGGGGCTTAGGTGGGGTCAGGTGGGGCCACGTGGTGTTTGATGGGGTCTAGCTGGGGTCAGGTGGAGCCAGGTGGGGCTTAGGTGGGGTCAGGTGGGGCCAGGTGGGGTCTAGGTGCGTCCTCGATAGTGTCTAAGTTATTCCTTCCCTAAACTGACTTCTTTAACCCATGGACAAAAGACAAACTTTAAACCTCACACGTAAAATTTTCCCCAAGTAAATGGTGATGTGAGAATTTATCTGACTGGTCCCTTTTATCAAGGTCCAAATACAAACAAGTTTAATAGTATCGAAACTACACCGAGGCTCTACCGTAATTAAATGCATCCCACACTATCTTTCAATCAATGGGGAGGGAGAATTTAACGGAGGAATTATTTAATCATTTAAGGGTCAAATTTCTCCAATGTTCGCTCGGGTATTTTCACTCTCGTAACAGGAAGGAACTAGTTATAGTAGAGACTCTGTGCAATTTTTGACGCCAGCTTACGTGAGACAGCCGGGTCCGCCTTCATAACCTTAGTTCAGGGGCAGGATGGAGTTTAACGTACTGTACGTATCTTTGAGACTCCATTATTTGTGTCGTCGCCTAAATGATACAGTTTGATGTGTCTTCACGAACCTTTCAGACTCCATCTTTGGCTCGTAGTGTAAGTGATTTAATTATGTACATTGTTTCATCCAATTTGGGTAAGAAAATTTAATGTGCAAACCTTCCCGAATATCCAATATTTATGTCCCAGTTTAAGTGAAACCACATTATGTGCTTTCTACATTATTTACATATAGTTAGTGAAGTTTAACATTAAAAGCGTTTTAAAACATGAGCAGAAACGATGAAGAATTCAACGTTAGAATCACGGTGAATTGAGCAGACCGGAGTGGAGGTAGTTAGATAGTCACCCCCTCACCCCCACCACCACCATTGTGTAGCGCCTCTCACAGTGTTAATTAGTTTTGACAGTGGCTGGCCGGAGCCACTCACCGCCCACACACGATATATATATATATATATAAAAATATATATATATATATATATATATATATATATACATATATATATATATATATATATATATATATACCATTGAACTTCACTTAGGTCATTGTTGGCAGCAATGTTATTACTTCTTTTATTAAGAAAATAATTGACCAAAATTGAACCTGAAGGAATATCTTACCTGAGGCGAGATGTAATTTACTTCCTTTTGTTGTTGTTGAGTGATTACCTTTTTCTTATTATGCCACCTTTTATTATTAGTAGTATTATGTTATTATTATTATTATTATTATTATTATTATTATTATTATTATTATTATTATTATTATTATTATTATTACACTATTTTAGCCACGACTCACACCATCCTACAATT
Organism: Homarus gammarus; assembly: GCA_958450375.1. Taxonomy (NCBI): domain Eukaryota; kingdom Metazoa; phylum Arthropoda; class Malacostraca; order Decapoda; family Nephropidae; genus Homarus; species Homarus gammarus. The sequence goes on along the minus strand of CAUDMG010003875.1, from coordinate 1,250,017 downwards.
TAATCACTGGACCTTCAGCTGCGTCCTTCTCTAAACTTTGTTCTCCCATTAATACAGTTAACAGGATGTGACGCACAAAGAGGAGTAAATAAAGATGAAGCAGCACACTCACCGATAATCTTATTCTCTCAGGTGAGGTAAGTGGAGGAGACGAGGAAGATAAATGAGATAGTTATGGAACACCTTATCTCTTTCTCTCTCTCTCTCTCTCTCTCTCTCTCTCTCTCTCTCTCTCTCCTTCACCCTGGTGCAGCTCCACTTGCCTCGCTAACTAATGTTCCCTTGAGTAATCTCCCTGCAGGTCTTCTTTCTGCACGCCCACACCAGCCTTTCTACCGCCAGACTCCCCGTATTTCAAGAGCCCCTGGTCCCCACTGTGTGAGTTTGCCTGCCTGTTTGTCTGCTTTCTCCTCCTCAACCTCCTTCTCTCTCTCTCTCCTTCCTTCCCTCCTCCCTCCCCTTCTCCTCAAGAACCACGACGATTCCTAGCATTGGAAGCCTTTAGCGCTGCCTCACTTTTCGTCGCTGTGGAAGTTCTCGTTTCCAGGATTTTCTCAGTGTGGAAACTTTCAACTTCTTTGATTTATTATGGCGGAAGCTTTCGTCTTTACTACGATTCCTCCTCCCATTGGTATTACAAAGTAGAAAGAAGCCTTTACCGCCCTGAATCCTCACTATGGAAGCCTTTACCGCCCTGAATCCTCACTATAGAAGCCTTTACCGCCCTGAATCCTTACTATGGAAGCCTTTACCGCCCTGAATCCTTACTATGGAAGCCTTTACCGCCCTGAATCCTCACTATAGAAGCCTTTACCGCCCTGAATCCTCACTATGGAAGCTTTTACCTCCCTGTAAATAGAGATGAAAGTTGAAAGGGTTAAAGATTAGGAGAAACAGTTCAGGTGTGTATATTTACAAAAGTGTAATTGAGGTGATTAGGTATAAGGAAGTAATTAGTAACTGATAATAATTAAAACAAAAATAGAATTAATGTTTTCTAATTGAGGAATATAATGTTGTTTTTGTTTATTCAAGTGAGAGAAACTGAGAGAAAGGAAACCCCCCAAAAGAAAGATGGAGGAAAATAATAATAAATAGGAATAATAGCAAAGAAGAATAAAGAAAGACGGATTGAGAGTGAAAAGAAATAATAGGAGACAGAAGAGAATGATAAGACGGGTAAGACATTAGAGAGAGAGAGAGAGAGAGAGAGAGAGAGAGAGAGAGAGAGAGAGAGAGAGAGACAGAGAGAGAGAGAGGAAAAACAAGAAAACAAGAAAAACAAAACACAACGTGAACCAATACAACAACCCCCCCACCCACCCACAAACACCCACCCACCCACCCACCTACCCACCCACCCACCACCCCTCCACAACAACCATCTCTCTTAACTAGCATCATAAACCACACACACACACACACACACACACACACACACACACACACACACACACACTGTTCAATGTCATTTCGCAGCTATTTAGAACGAGGTAATTTTCTCAGGTAATAAGCTATTAAGAATGCAGACGGAGAGAAGTAAAGTACATTCTATATAGCCTTCCCCTTCTATAGCAAACCCTCATATAAGCTTTATATAGCCGTATATAACCTGAGTGAACTGCTATACTCTTCACGTTTTAAGGTACTTGAGATAGCCCTCGTATAATGGATTGTTCGAGAGAGAGAGATAGAGAGAGAGAGAGAGAGAGAGAGAGAGAGAGAGAGAGAGAGAGAGAGAGAGAGAGAGAGAGAGAGAGAAGGACAAAGATCTATGTAAAAGAAAGAGAAAAAGTGGATGGCAAAGAGAGACAAGAAAAGAGTAAGATGAGCAAAGATATAGAATAAGAAGAAGGAGAAGAGAGAGAGAGAGAAAGAGAGAGAGAGAGAGAGAGAGAGAGAGAGAGAGAGAGAGAGAGAGACCTACAAATCACTGGGAACTTGTGTTAACGATCGCTGAACTATTAAATGGAATATCACCTTACTCGGTACGATCTACAGGTGACGTATGTATTTTTTTCGTATTTCTTTTTACTCAATGTGTGTGTGTTTGTGTGTTTGTGTGTGTGTGTCTTTCTTTCTTTGTCTTCGTCCGTCTTCCACCCCCCCTCTCTCTCTCTCTCTCTCTCTCGTCCCTCCTAGTTAGCATATTAGTGGTAGTGAGAGACATTAAACTGGACTGTTATTGTGTTTGAGATAGAGAGAGAGAGATAAAGAGAGAGAGAATAGCGGTGATTAAAGATAGGTTTAAAATAAAGAGAAGAGATCTATGATGGTTTGAGATAATACTAATGAAATGAGAAACAAAATTATGGTAATGACGATTAGTAATATAAAGATAAGAGATAATTATAACAAATAGTTGGATGGTAGTGAGAGAGACATTGGTGAGAGATAGTATTATAGTGGTGTGTGAGAGAGACAGTTGTATATTGGTGAGAGATAATATTGTTACAAGACGAACAGATGGTGGCCTGAATTGCAACGGAGGCTGATATTGACTCTCTATATTGAATAATGTGTTAGGAGCTGAGAGAGAGAGAGAGAGAGAGAGAGAGAGAGAGAGAGAGAGAGAGAGAGAGAGAGAGAGATCCACTCACGCGTCATGCTACTAATTACTTATTTGGAAGACCTGAGTAAAAAATAAATAAAAAAAATCGCCAGATATATCACTAAACATTGTCAGTGTACAAGGTAATTAATCCTCACCTCTCTCTCTCTCTCTCTCTCTCTCTCTCTCTCTCTCTCTCTCTCTCCTTCTGTAATCACTTAACCTACGATAACAATTAGTATCGTTTTGATAGTTTCTTTAACCACTATTTTTTTTCTTGTTTTTTGTTTTTGGTAATATGACATAGAGTGTGTGTGTGTGTAACTCCAATACAGGTAAATATAGCATCACCTTTACCTGGCTTAATTACAACAGTGAGTGATCAGCTGATGAGGAGGAACGGCAGGTGATAGGCTCATGGGACAACAACACCACAACAGATTTAATCACCTTTAGTGTTATCATTCTCTCTCTTCTCTTTCTCTCCCAGCAAAATCATCTCGAGAAGGAGAACTTTTGACCCATTTTACGTATGACATTCCATTATTCTTTCTCACCTGGAAATAGAGTAATTAGGTTCATTTTTATCTGTGTTTCTGCCCCTGTTTCTCACTCTTTATCTACGGTAAATAAATGAAACATGAGATAAAATTTAGAAAAACAATTATGGACTGAATTTTACACCAAAACTTTTACCACCTTATGGTTAAATATCGTACCGCTGATACTAACTTAACCTAACGCTAACATTAACCTACTCTAACGCTAACCTAACCTAACCAAATCCCTCAGGTAGCATTAGGGTGTTTAATCACCAGGTGATATAATAAACCACAATATCACAACATCACAAACACATATAAACCTTAACAGTAACACACGGTTAATTAAAACATAGATGGACCACTACAATACCTTTAATTACACACACACCTGAGGTTTAAACATCTCCGTATAGTTACCATAGCAACATCCTTGTATTGAAAACTGAATATGTTAGGATTAATATCGGTATATACTCAGCATCTAACACTGTAGTACGATAATAATTCACTGCTACAAGTATTACCAGCTATTAACTTCTGGATTCCCAATGTATTACTACAGAAACTTGAGCTTTAAGCGTGTCTAGTATCCAGATTTATAGATAGACATATTCTCCTACCTTCCTTCATCCTTTTTGGGGGGGGGGGGGGGAGGGGAGGGGGAGTAAACAATAAAAGAAAAACATGACGCGCTTACAGGAGCTTTTATATAATTATTGGCCGCGGAAAACAAGGAGCGGGGTGGCCGTGTTTACATCAGTGCCCAGGCTAGAGGCTCCCGTCATCCCGTGTTACTGGGAAGCCACTGAATGTGTTCTTTTATACTGAGATAGGCTTTTGATGTACAGCGGTGTGATGGGGGGGGGTAATGGGTAATGAGGGGACAGTGTGATGAGGGGGAAGAATGGGTGATGAGGGGGAACAATGGGTTATGAGGGGACAGTATAATGAAGGGGAACAATGGGTGATGAGGGGGAACAATGGATGATGAGGGGACAGCGTGATGAGGGGGAACAATGGGTGATGGGGGAAACAATGGGTGATGAGGGGACAGTGTGATGAGGGGAAACAATGGGTTATGAGGGGACAGTATAATGAAGGGGGAACAATGGGTGATGAGGGGGAACAATGGGTGATGAGGGGACAGTGTCATGAGGAGGAACAATGGGTTATGGGGGGAAAGTATAATGAAGGGGAACAATGGGTAATGAGGGGGAACAATGAGTGATGAGGGAACAGTGTGATGAGGGGGAACAATGGGTTATGAGGGGACAGTATAATGAAGGGGAACAATGGGTGATGAGGGGACAGTGTGATGAGGGGGAACAATGGGTTATGAGGGGACAGTGTGATGAGGGGGAGCAATGGGTGATGAGGGGGCAGTGTGATGAGGGGACAGTGTGATGAGGGGGAACAATGGGTGATGAGGGGGAACAATGGATAGTGATGAGAACAGTGGGTGATGAGGGGGAACAATGGGTGGTGATGAGAACAATAGGTGACGAGGGGACAGTGTGATGAGGGGGAACAACGCAACGATAAGAAGGTACAGCGGAATGATCTGCTTATGTAGAGGAACAGCGGAATGATCAGCTGACGCTGGCAAACAGTAATGTCATCAGGTAGTGAGAGGAGGAGGCGGTGTTTATGGAGGCAGGGAGGAGGAAGATAAGCACAGTTGCTATTGTGACGACGAGTCGCAGTAGAGGGGGAGTGAGAGCACACACCTAATGGGCCCCACGGGGCCTCGTAAACACACCCTCTTATCTGTCTCCCTTGCTTCATTTTCACCCTATCCCGAGGAATGGAGTGTAATTGCCAACAGACAAACACTCACAAGGAGAACGTTTAATAATTTGCAACTCAGGGACCGCATACCAGGTGGCACACACAGAACAAAAACGTATTCGGGAGGAGTGTTTTCAGGAAGGACTGAAAAACAGCATTTACTATGCTCGGCGTGGTAATGAGGTACCAGTGTGAGGAGGCGGCGGCCGCCTCTTGTTCCACCCACGTGAAATATACAATACTATTCGTCGCTGGCAAGGCTGTGTTGCTCGCTGCACCACAGTCCTCGCTCACTAGTGTTTATTATTTACATTTTGTTTTTTTTCTATTTTTTCCTGGCAGGGATAAAGTGTGCTTTGCCACACCTATTCCAAATTTTATTCAAAATACAGACAAAAAAATACGGCCAACTGAACTTTCAATTTATATTCTGAGCAGATCACTATCATATTCATTGCTCGTTTAACGGAGAGTAAAGGGCTTCCTCAAACGACCTGTTTCTTTCATACTCTGAGGCCACGAGCGGTGATTTAATCTCCATTATAATCCCGTTTGAGCTGGAGATACGTTGTTCATAATTGTATTAAAATGAGCTTCATTTAAATATTTAATGACTAAGTTCTACAACGTGAGGAAGAGTTAGTTCATATTGTTTAATAATATGACTGAGGCTATATGACTTATGATCAATGAAATACAACGAGGACATATGACTCATGATCACTGTAACCCAACGGGGATATATGACTCATGATCACTGTAACCCAACGGGGATATATGACTAATGATCACTGTAATACAACGGGGATATATGACTTAATACATAATGAGATTAACTTTCTGGTTGATAACTTCCATAATACAAACAATATCTAACTGGTTAATAATTACGGAAAAAAAAATATTCGTTGTTTCTCACCCCCCCACACCCACCCATCCACACCCACCCCACACCCACCCCACACCCACCCTGTACCACTACTGTGACTGATGATGATAAACAAACGTACTACATTATTATTATTTTTCAACACCAACTCACAAGAGACAAAGGTATAACTCGATATGTTTCATTATAGCACAACACGAAGGAAACTTATTGTGTTAGTGTAAACGTTTTATTAAAATTATCCTGTTGATGACTCGTGGCAAAGTTACACGATTTTTTTTATTTTTTTTTTTATTTTTTTTTTCAAGTATATGTAACTCTAGATGCTTACGTCATCAGTACCAACTAGGATTGATGTCATTATTGGTAAGATTGATGTCATTATTGGTAAGATTGACGTCATTATTACTAAGTAGGGTTGATGGATTGATGGCAAATTCCCTTCGTCTTATATATCTCCCACTATTTATAATTTTCCTTCCTCTTTCAGGCTTCTCTTCCCTTCCATCCACTCCACACAAGAATAGGAAAGGAATAATGATAATAATTTGAAGTATATAAATATATATATTTTACGATGGCACGTGGTCTGGTTTCGCCATGGTGTTTCTTGAGTTATTTAATCTTTTCTGGGGTCATTTGAGAGAGAGAGAGAGAGAGAGAGAGAGAGAGAGAGAGAGAGAGAGAGAGAGAGAGAGAGAGAGAGAGAGAGAGTTAGCACTTCCAAGGACAAGTCTCATATAATAATACAGTGTTGGAAAAATATAGATCCAATACAGACTTTACTCATGTACTCACACGCTATGTACACACACACACACACACACACACACACACACACACACACACACACACACACATACACACACACACATACACATTAACCTACTCTTTTTTTTTACAGTATATCAAGTATGACTTACTGTATATAGCAGGTGATTATTAGCCGTTCTCGTGACTCTCTCCACAAAGACGATGATGACGGTAAGTTTATGAAGTGGCGAGTGAAGGAGGAGGAGGAGGAAAGAGAAGAGGAGGAGGAGGAAAGAGAAGAAGAAGGGGAAGAAGAGGAGGAGGAGGAGGAGGAGGAGTAAAAATAGGAACAGAAGGAGGTGGAGAGGGATATAGAAGCTGGTGGGGAGGATGATTTGTAAGAATAGAAACAGGAGGTGGGAGTAAGAGGAGGAAGAAAGAGAGGAAAACGATAAGGAAGAGGAGGAAGAAAGAGAGGAAAACGATAAAGAAGAGGAGGAAGAAAGAGAGGAAAACGATAAGGAGGAGGAAGGAGAAAAAGAAAGAGTTATGGAATAGGAACAGGAGGTGGGAGTAAGAGGAGGATGAAAGATAGGAAAACGATAAGGAAGAGGAGGAAAAATGGGAATTGAAGGAAGAGTAGTAGTAGTAGTAGTAGTAACAGAAACAGGAGGTAAGAGAAACAGAAGCAGCAACAACAGGAGAAGTAGGAAGACTAGAAGCACAGGAAGAGGAGAAGGAGTTAAACAAGAATACAATCTAAGACATATTTACACCTGAAGAAACACAGAAGACAGACCCAGTAGCATCTTCAACATCGCCTCCCTAAATAATACCGTGTGTGTGTGTGTGTGCCAATAACCACATGTTGACACAACTCACTGAGGCTTGTAGAACATCACTTTACCCACGTCCTGTTCCCGACTATGTTACATTTGGTACTGTTTATTGTTCGGCGATTTTTCCACCTCTCTCTCTCTCTCTCTCTCTCTCTCTCTCTCTCTCTCTCTCTCTCTCGTTCTCTCTTTCCCCCCCTTTCTCTGTAGGAAAAACAGCAAGAAAATGAACAAGAACAACATCAACAACAGCAATTGGATCAAGAAACAGAATTAAAAAAAAACGAAGAACAACAATAAAAACAACAGCAACAACAAGGGAGGGAGGAGGGGGGAGGAGGGGGGAGGGGGGAGGGGGGAGGGGGATAGTGATAGGCAGGTAGACAGCCCCCCACCCACCCCCCCCCCCCCCCCCCCCCCCCCCTCCAACACACAACACAGTAAGAGCTCGGTGAGACGTGACAAACAGAGAGGTATGTGGCTGCTCTAGGTCGATTCTGTCCTGAGAGAGAGAGAGAGAGAGAGAGAGAGAGAGAGAGAGAGAGAGAGAGAGAGAGAGAGAGAGAGAGAGAGAGAGGGGCCCTTTTTTATACTTCAATTCGTCTCTCAAATTAAAACAAAATAGAAAAGCTTCCTATGTGGTTGTGCTTCACCTCATTTTTTGGGGAGGTTGAAAATTAAAAATAAAAAAAAAAGACAGAGAGGAAAAAAAAAAAACTCATCTTTTTATGGGGTCTTTTATGCTTCACTACTACGGGAAAAAAAAGATTTGGTATTCTGTTTATGCTTGAATATATTACTATGCTAAAAAAAAAAAAGAAAAAAAAAGTGCATTGCATAACTACCCGTATCCCCCCCCCCCCCCCTCCTCCGTCTCATTTCGTGTTTATAATAATGAAACGTGTCATGTTGCGTGTCCCGTTCTGGACATGTTCTCCCCTACCATATCTATCAAGCAGTACTATTTTATTTTATTTTTTTATTGTATTTTTTTTTTTAGGTATATCGGTACCTGTGTTATTCATCTCAATATATACAGAAGATTCAGGTACTAATTTTGTACGTATAGGTGAACCTAACCTAACCTAACCAAAGCCTTGTGCAATCAACCTAAACTAACCCCTACGTAATCTAACCTAAGCTAACCTAATATAACATAACCTAACCTAACCTAACCAAAGCCTTGTGCAATCAACCTAAACTAACCCCTACGTAATCTAGCCTAACCTAACCTAATATAACCTAACCTAACCTAACCTAACCTATCCATCCAGGTAACGTTAGGGTGTTTTAATCATCAGGTGATATAAGCTGAGGTGAGGCAAATCCCCACATGATCTAGATACATCGTAGATTAGTCCATTATACCTTAAGGTCTTGTTGTGTTTCTAAGACAAAGTGCATTAAACCTCTGACGTCACCTCAACAACACCTGATATGACCTCTGACATCACCTCAACAACACCTGATATGACCTCTGACATCACTTCAACAACACCTGATATGACCTCTGACATCACCTCAACAACACCTGATATGACCTCTAACATCACCTCAACACCTGATATGACCTCTGACATCACCTCAACAACACCTGATATGACCTCTGACGTCACCTCAACAACACCTGATATGTAAATTAACTCACGTCTTCTTCAGCTATTATTACCCCCCCACCCCCCACCCACACACACACAACACGCACACAACATTCTTTACCATTGTGTTTTAGTTTCATTACCGGTCAGGACCCACTGGAATTGCATGAAGCAGTACCTCGACTCTAAAGAATTCCTTCACTGGTTCAATCCATCATTTTGGTACCTAATTTCTCTCTCTCTCCTCTCTCTCTCTCTCTCTCTTTCAATATGTCTCCACTGCTCGGTTACACTTCATTGACATGCACCACCAACTTAACAATTCACTTACTAATTTAATCCATCTCTTTGTCCTCTCCTGTTCTCTTCCCTCCTTCTTTTCTTCCCTCCCTCCCTCCCTCGCATTCGTTTTCGTTATGTCATCATCACCAACTTATCATCCATCACTGGTAACTTTACTTCCTGATGTAAACACGAGAAAAAGATTAATAATTACGTCGTTTCACTGTTTGTCTTTGGTGCAGTTCTTGGCTGACGGTCATACAACAGTAGGAACTATCGGATTGTTCTCTGATAAAATAATAATAATAATAATAATAATAATAATAATAATAATAATAAACACCATACTGATTACCCGAGTGTCATGAGTGTTGACATCCGCCTCTATCCACCACGTTGGTCTAGGTGGCAGATGTCTCCCAGTGTGTATGTGTGTGTTGTCTCGCGTTAAATCTAAACCTATCCACTTGAGTGCATCCTTAAGAACCGACGTGCGTGTTAGTTTAAAGGTTAAGAGATTGTGGTGGAACTCTAAAGGAGAATCATAGAACGAGCACTTTAACTTCCAAGAATGTAGAATTGGTTTGAAGTTAGTTAACGTCTTCCTTACCACGCACTCCTTCCTGTGTAAACAAACTTATTTCCGCCTCACACTGTTCTGCCCACCACCTTCCCGAGATTGCATACTGAGGGGAGGGGGGGAGGGGTGTTATTATTTTACCTGCATGATTATTGTTTATTTTATGTTAATTATTTATATATCTACGATCACATAAACCCAACAAAATAGACTTCCAGTGATAACTATATAAATAATGGCATTTCTTGTTACCTGTGATCTATATTATACTAAAATATTCATACTTGGGACTTGGATAAATATATACGTGTGAAAATTATAGCATACGCAGAGTAATGTTATGTTTATTTACCTTGTGAGTGATGTCAAGGTCTTGCAAAAAATGTCTGGTATTTTATCAGTCTGCAAATGGGTCTGATGTGAGCCTGAAACAACGAGTAGGTAGAGCGGCCGGGGTGCTGCCACTATCGTCTTCACTAATACCTATCTCTTTTTCAGGGTCATAATCACTGTCATATTCCCCTAAAGAATCATTTGAAAGATTCTCATCACTTTCTGAACTAATTTTCAATCTGTTCTTCTCTATCAGAGGTGTTTGATGACTCCAGTGCTACAGAGAATGAAGCACATCCCACTCAGAGAACAAAACAAGAGATACTGACGTCCTCCACATGGCTTCCACCACATATTCAAACATCTATAGGGTGGGGGGTGGGGGTGGGGGGGGGGGGGGGGGTAAAATAACACAATTTTTCAAAAGCAAATATAATTGGTCGAGGAGGCAGCATAAACAATGGTTGCAGGTAGTTATTGGTTGATTCGTCGGTAGTTTGATGACATATTTACAGTTTAAGTGGTCGTTTGCTTGTTAATTCAATCATACAGTGAAACCTCTTTATATATGAGAGGTTAGTCCGTTATATAAGAAACCTTCTTATAACGGACTCTGAGGTTGTATCCCACTGACACTTCTTACACAATACATCCATGGTCTCAGGAGTTAATCAGTCAATCAGTCAAGTCAGTCAGTCAGTCAGTCAAATCAGACAAGTCAGTCAAGTCAGTCAGTCAATCAAATCAGTCAAGTCAGTCAGTCAGTCAAGTCCGTCAGTCAGTCAAGTCAGTCAGTCAGTCAGTCAATCAGTCAAGTCAGTCAGTCACTCGGAATGAATTCATATTCAGATTCTACTCAACTCCGAAAGGTCGCATATAACTCATTTTTATTGCCAGTTTCGTCATCTTTTTTTTAACTTTACAGTGTATTAATGCTCTACAATAACTACGGATATTAAAGCGTGTATGCTTGTGTTTGTTAGATTAATACACTAGTCATACAAGTATTAAATAACATCAAAGCTTAATAGAGTTAAATATTAAATCTCACCTGTATATATATATATCTACAGGTATGTATGTGTATATATGCGATAAGATAATTTATATATATATAGTTTGTTTAGTAAAAAAATGTATATATACACATCGTTCTATAGATTTTCATGGATATCGAGTGAATGTTTTCTGTTTTCCCATCAACATTGTCCTTACCTGTTTAGCGAGGTTCCCCCCCCCCCCCCAGGACAATGTTGCTTATGTGTTCTCAAGGTAAATCTATGTAAGTGAAGTAAGTATGACAGTAAGTGAAAATAGTATTAATTGGTGACGTATCCGGAATTGTTTGACTGAGTGGAAGGTGTTAAGGTGCTGTTTACCTCACAAAATGTAAACAACAACCATGATTGTATCTTTTTTTAAACACGATAACCTTTGTAAAGAGCAAATATGGGTCCATTACTCTCCTTATCTGTCTACCAGTCTGTCTGCCTGTCTGTCTGTCTCTCTGTTCACTTGATAGTTCAGTGGTCATAGATTCATAGTTTGTTATCCATAGTTCATAGGTGAAACTGAAACTATTTATTTACTTCACAATAATTACAAACAGAAAGACTTACACATGTTAAGCCTTATGAGAGGTTCACTTAACTTACACTTATGATCTACAATAGCTGGAATGTTCTATAACTCGTATATAGTCAATTAACTATAAACTTATTACAATAGCTTATGGAATATACAAATGGTATATAATAAGTTTATATATTATCATAAACTAAAACAGAAGGGAAGTTGACCTCAATATACATGTGAGATTATATGTACAGTATGTGTATTATAGAAGAGAGTTCATTGGACTGGATTAACATTCACAAACCTATGTAATCTACGTTTGTTATAGGAAAAAAAATTAGGCCTACTCATCTATATTATACTAAGCATTATTAGTATACTGTATATGGTATAGGTAAGGCAGGTATGTTTTATGTACGTTATATCACAGGATAATTCATATGAAACGGAGAATAGTCGAGATTTTTTTTTCGTTGTTCGTTGTTCATGGTTCGTCGTTCGTTGTTCATGGTTTGTTGTTCGTTGTTTATGGTCCGTTGTTCGTTGTTCGTTGTTCATGGTTTGTTGTTCGTTGTTCATGGTTTGTTGTTCGTTGTTCATGGTTCGTCGTTCGTTGTTCATGGTTTGTTGTTCGTTGTTTATGGTCCGTTGTTCGTTGTTCGTTGTTCATGGTTTGTTGTTCGTTGTTCATGGTTTTTGTTCGTTGTTCATGGTTTGTTGTTCGTTGTTCGTTGTTCATGGTTTGTTGTTCGTTGTTCGTTGTTCATGGTTTGTTGTTCGTTGTTCATGGTCCGTTGTTCCATTGTCCCTGGTTCATTGTCCTTTGGTTCAGGCTTCATATTGCCCATATTTCATACTAAAGTTAATGATCAGTAGAAAATTGCCCATTTCATGTTCTCCGTAGTACAGTGTATATATAATTCAGGCTCCGTAGTACGTTGTCCAGAGTACACTATCCATAGTTAATAATTCACACACAAATCTCACGACTCGTAGCTCGCTTCTCATTTTCCAGTTCACGGTATGATGAGTTCGTGTGTGGGTTGTAATTCATGATTTACGATTCACATTTCCCAAAGCTTCCAGTGTCATGGGGTAATAATTTTCCAGTTTATAGATTAGTCATGCTTTGCTATTTCCCCTCTCCAACATAATTGTTCACATTTTAGTGGTACTGGTTTATATAGCTTAAAATTTCACACCGTGGGCATTTCTATGTGGTGTGGGCATTTCTATGTGGTGTGGGCATTTCTATGTGGTGTGGGCGTTTCAATGCGTATATACAACGTATCGTTTATAACCCTAAGGTTTTGGATTTAGTGAATCAGGAGTTTCATAGTTTCGTGAATCCTGAATCGTGATAGTTTACTTTCGTTCGTGGTTTATGTCTCACTTACCTGTAAACCACCAATCGTTTTCGTGGTTTGGTTGAGTTGAATCATAGGGGATTTTATTAGTTCATTTAGTTCACATCCCGTTGTTCAAAGTTCAGGTAAGCCATCTCCCATTAGGTCATGTTTTACCTGGCTGTAATACGTGGGTCATTATTTCACATTCTGTTATGTATAGTTCAAAGTTCAGCTGCTTGTTCATCATTCTCCGTCGGATAGATACAGTAGATAGATAGATAGATAGATAGATATCACTAACACAATCAACCCCCTATATAATCTGCATAGACAAATACTACCTATCTCAGGGCCTATAGCATATCTCCATAGTCCTCAGCTGTCATGATCCTAGCTTTTGTTTTAGCTCTGTCTTCCGCTGTTTATAGTCTTCGTCGCCTATTGTTTGCGGTCAATGGGTTTGGGATTCGTTGTCCGTCGTTCGTGAATTAATCCTCGTCATTCGTAGTTTAGTTTACTTTAGTTTACTTTCACTATATCGGTGTTAATAGTTAGCGTTCCACAACTCGTATTTCGTGGTCTTGAATCTTAGTTGGTTGTCCAAAATGTAAGTGATCTTCCTTTTGTTATTGTCATTTGTATTCTGTAATTTGATCACTATTACAAAGGTTACAGTACTATCAAGGTTTTCAGGTACAGTTTACAATTCATACTTTGTAATGTGGAGGTTAAATTCCCTGCCTGACCTCGACTCGCCAAATCAGAATCAGAAGTGAGAGTAACTGCCGCCTCTCTCGTCGTTCGCGGATTCTCCAGTTACAACATGCAGATTCAAGAGTCTCTATCAAACCAGGAATTTCTGCTCGGGCGCCTAAAATCCTCATCCGGATTTTCTGTCTCATTGTGCCCTAAGAACGCTGCGTATTTGTTTTGGGAAGACTGATGGTCGCCAGTTTTCGTAATATAACGTAATATAATACAGCCAGCAAGGGGGAATTCCATGTCTTGCATAGTAAATAAAGTGTGAGAAATTTATGTTTTTTGTATGTGTTTTACTCTAAATTTAGATAAAAGAAAGGAGTGACTCAGCCGATATGAGACCTGTACGTTGTGTCAGAAAAAAAATATTCACGTAATTAAACCTAACTTAACCAAATTAAACCTACCAAGTCTACAAAGACCATTAAAACTTACAAAAACTAAAGACATCGGGATTTTATGTACCGTATTAACATGGTGGAGGTATTTTGTTCTGCAGGAAACTATCGCTAGGGGGTTTTTCTGTATTTTTTTTTTTTTTGGCCCGTGTACTTGAGTCCTCCTTCTTGTACCCACACTGAGGCGTCTTCACCTACTTGGTTATTTCTGTTCCTCTCGAGATCTTTGTAACTTATACCAATTAGGTTTACTCTTCTGTTTTTTAGTACGGTGGATAATTAGGTACAGATCGTTAAGAAAAACAAGAATGGTTTAACAGATGTGAAGAAAGTAACAGGAAAGTGTAAGACAAGTTAAAAAAAGTTACATATCTATTTCCTCATAACGTCAACTCACACAAGTAGTAACTCGCTTTAATACTCTCCAGAAATAAATCACTATTTCCTCTACTTTGTCCTCTCTGACTGATCACTGCACAGGGTCATAATCAAGATAAGAGGCACGGATCTAAATGATTTACAATGCATGACTATTATGAATTTACAGGACACGGAAACACATCACCGCAGCTGATGGCGGGCGGCCTACACACTGGTTATTCGTCCGGTAATGTTCGCTACAAGTATCTGTTTTGTGTTTTATCAATGACATCCGTCCAAATATCCGCCACCAATGTTATGATTTATATCTGGCAATTAATTATCCTTCTTTTAATATTTGAATACATAACTCACTGCGCTTGGTGAATTGCTTTAAGCCAGAAACAATTGCTCCGTGAAATGTTTGAATGTGAGTTCAGTGAGCTCCGCCATAGTAATTTAGAGTATGTATATTATTGAAATACATTAATATATACATAGAGCTGTGTTTAATTGCTCTACACTGTAATTATTAACATTAAATACGTGAATCCTTCCTTAGACAGTAATGTTTGGAATATTAAACACGAAAGCCTAAGGACATCACTTTTATTACTAGAACACAGCCTGTATCTCTCACCCATACAAAGCTGCTTTATATACTGAGAACAGGTCTATATACTGAGAATTTATCCTGAGAGAATCTATTATCTCTCACATGTACAATCAGTGCTCGCTTAACGCACACAATCAGTTCTTGGTAACCTATTCGTAAACTGGATGTACTGTTCGTTAAGCGGAGTTACTTTAAACGGAGGTACATTAAGCGTTGGTACTTTAAGTGGAGGTACTTTAAGTAGAGGTACATTAAGCGTTGGTATTTTAAGAGAACACTGACTTTACTGTATAAGAGCAAAGTTTGTGTCCATATTTCTCACCAGTCAATATCAGAGAAATTTCACGAGTAAAGTTTTCCTAATATTTCCCAGGGATTAATTTATTTTTCTGATATAGGAGGTAAAAAACCTTGGGAATTACTTATGAAGAAAACAAAAACAAGAGAGATTTTATTTAATTAGCTGTGACCTTCAAGCAGATGTGTTGATATGTGTAAGCAGGTGTGTTGATATGTGTAAACAGGTGTGTCGATAGATGTAAACAGGTGTGCCGAGTTGATTTATATACAGGCATATATAAATGCACTCAAGCGCATGGATACGTATAACCAGGTGTCAATGCGTGTCGATATTCCATCTATAATTAAGGTGTAAGTGTGTGTGTGTGTGTGTGTGTGCGTGTGTGTGTGTGTGTGTGAGTGTGTGTGTGTGTGTGTGTGTCATCAACTACCAGGGGAGACATATATCACCTCCCAGTTTGTCATTAAGCCCTCACAAACTCCAAACATTAAAGAATTTCATTAATAATCTTCCTGGTCAGTCCTGTGTAGTAAGAATCAGTTCCCCCCTGAAAAAAAAAATATATATAAACTATAGGAGTTGAGTAGAGTTGAGTAATAGTTACAACTCATAATAACACCTAAGAGTCTAGCACTCGAGAGCCATGATTACAAGTTTACGATGAAAATGAGACCTTAAAATATGATTAAGCATAGCGCAACCCCTCACCCCCCTCCCCCCAAATCTCATATAACTACTGTACTGCCCCATGAAAGTCGTAAGTTGTTTTGTAATTTTTTGTTACAGTAAGTGAAGTAGTCAGAGGTTATGATACTGACCTCTAACTTCGGTGGCTATATGGACTATTGTCGTTTTACCGCTATCGTGTTCATTTGTAAGATAATCGTCTTACTCTCTCTGTCTCTCACTCTCTCTCTCTCTCTCTCACTCTCTCAGTCAACGTATACTTGTTGTGGTTACATAGTTCCAACACAACTTACAGGTGCTCCCCTTCTTCAAAAAAAATGGCACTACTGGCACTATCTAGTTCCTCCTGACACTGGCCCTTCACCACCACCATCACCACATAGAGACCACTGTCCTACGCCGCTGCCTTGTTCATTTGCCCGACAATGAACTCTCTCAATCAACTCCCTGCCGCTGTGTATGTGTTTTCGTTTTTTCCAACATCAGTTCACCTTCAAACATTTCAAAACATCGTGCTTCATGTACCTTCAGTCTCTGGTCAGGGAACGGACTTGATCTGTCAGTGGACCTTATCTGATCTTTTGTTATTTATCGCTAAAGGAAAAAAAGAAATAAGAAATAAATTATTATACATCTGTGGTAGAGGGTTGGTGTGTGTGTGTGTGTGTGTGTGTGTGTGGTGAAGTGTTGCTGTGGTAGACAGGAAAACGCCCCCAAAAACCAAAATACAGGTAAATTTCAGGTAAACCGCCGATACGTGTGGTAAGTGCAGTAGAGTTTAATGTAACGTTCGGCAATCACGAACTTTTCCTCTGTTTAAAATGGTCAGTACCTGAGTGTTGGTAAACCTGTGGAGCATCGGACACACACACACACACACACACACACACCCATACTTCCACCCACACACATGCGCCCACCCACACACATACACAAACACCACCACAAACATACACTCTCCACTACTAACCAAATACATTTCAATACAAACACATACCCAAATATGAACCCGTATATATGTATGTATATATATACGTACATGTATTAGCTAATATCTACATACTGACATATACCTGTGCTAAATGGGATACACGAATAATAATACACTACTAATACGTTGAGAGCAACTAAATCGAAGCATCTATAACATAGGAAATGGTAATACACGTGAATTATAGAACCATAACAGTGATAACTATAGCGAGGCGAGGCGAGGCGACCGACCGAACCCCTACTAAAAGCACGAACCGAACCTCTGTGATGCACCCAGGACGTCTCTCACCCATAAATACCAATAATAGCACCCAAATCTAGACTATTAGGAGGAGGGAGCGGGGGACGGGGGAGGAGAGGATATTATACAACATATATCAAACCTGGAGGAAGTATATGTACCCTATAATGTTGTTTCTATTACACTATAAAATATTTCTCTCGGTACTTACGGGTTATTATGATACGAGTGGATAAATTTGTGATGTAATTTGAGAAGGGAAATGGATGGGTGTGTGGGTGGAGTTTTTTTTTAGGTACATTAATAGTAGAGAGTAGAGTGATATAATTATGATACAGTTTCAGATTTTGTATTCATATTTTATGTCTATCTATCTATCTATCTTTCATAATCTTGGAAAATAAGAATTAAAAAATACCAGGTAATAAGGAATATAGCAATTTCTAGGATCTTCTTATCGGTTTACTTAAGAAAAAAATAAAATGGTCCCCCCATCTCCTAGACTATTACCCAAATATATGTGTCCCATCTCTATGTAGACTCACAAATGGTATGGTAAAAAAAAAAAAAAAAGTAAAAAATGTTGGGATGTTATTTGCCAAGAGCCCCAGCCCAGTTGACCTGAGAACGACCCCTGACCTCCTTCTCGTCTCCGAAATTAAACCAGTCCTTCCTTGTCCAACACCCACCCGGAGCTGTCGAGGTTCATTAATATCTGTCTCACTGTTATTGTTCTTTTTTTTTTCTTTGTGAGATATTCCGTTGACGTACAGACACACACACACACACGGATAAACACCTACACAAACACCTACACAAACACCTACACGAGACTTGAATATATAAAATGAAATCTATCTTCTCTTCATCCTATTGATGGAATTTGTCAATCACGTGGTCATAAAAACTACTGAAAAATACATACATACACGCAGTTTATATATATATATATATATACACATATGTATGTATATATGTATTATGTGACCTAGATATTCAGTACTATATAAAGTTCTTAGGTGTTAAGAACCTCACACAATCAGTGGAGGAGGTGGTCATATGAGAGAAGTAGGAAGGTCTCGGTGCTGAGAGTGTGTGTGTGTGTGGTCCCAGACTACCTGCTGAGCTCAGGGCAACTCAGGCCAAGAATCGATACCAGATTCCTGTGTGAAAAGCTTTGAAAATGGGTAGTATTCACGCTCTCTCTCTAGTTCCATTGTGGGCCAAATTGTAAACATGGAGCTTAAGGGAGATTGGACGATCCCGTTTTGTCTCTCGTAAGCAACACCCAGAATCACCTACAAGCACAGACCTCCTCCTCTCTCTCGGCTGATGCTGTTCAAAGGTGGATTACTGTATATTACACCTCGTTAGCTCCCTCATGTGTTATGATATTATTCCCTTTGCTTCTCTGCTTGTGTATCTGCTATAACTTTTCATTTATCTGCTTCTTCTTCTTCTTCTTCTTCTTTCTCTCTCTGTCCTTCGTAATCCTTTCTTCTTTTTCCCTTCCATTTACTTCCTCTTCTCTCTCTCTCTTTCTCTTCTCTCTCCCCTCACATATTTCCCCTCTCCTATCTATTCCCATCTTCTCTCCCTTTCCACCTCTCCTTCCACATACTCACACTTCCCACCCCTCTTTTCTCCCCTCCCATTTATTCCTGTCTTTCTCCTCTTCCCTTTCACATATTTCTACCCTCCTCCTGCTCCTCCTACTCTCCTTTCCTCTTTCATTTGTTCGCCCCCTTCATCCTCTCCCCATTTTCCTCTCTTACCCCTACAGTTTTCTTCCCTTTCTATCCATATACTTTCACCTACACCTCTCGACTCTCTCACTCACATACTCTCACACCCCCACTCCTCTCTAGCCCACTCTCCCCTCCTCTCCACCACCCACACACCCCACACCATCCCACCCACGTAACCTGTGTGTGTGTGTTATCTGAAGCGTAAGAATCCTGGTCTATAATGGGGGCAGTGTTGACTAGTTTATGACATAATAAAGCGCAGTTTGTGATGGACTAGGGAGGGGGGGAGGGAGGGGTCAGGTAATTTCTCTCTCTCGATTCTGTTTTACGGCGCTTCTGTCCAGCCCCAACCCCCCAACCCCCGCCCCCTACCCCCCCCCCCCTCCCCCTCCTACCCGGTCATAGTGAGTGGTCGCGTCTGTCGTGTACAGTATAGTAGTAAGGTGCTTATCAGTGAGTCTCAATTACCCCTCAACACTGTAGTGACACGTTGGTATTCTGTTTGACGTGTGTGTGTGTTTGTGTGTGTGTGTGTGTGTGTGTGTGTATGTGTTTATAAACTGCACACACACACTCACACACACACACACACACACACACACACAGAATAAGGATTATCACCCGATTAACCCTTCAAACGCAATTGACATATATTTTTTTTTTTTACGAAATCAGGATATTTTTTTTTATTGCAACGCTATAACTTAATGGGAAGTGGTCCATATATATGATAAAATTTGTTCTCATTGATAAATAAAGTCGTTTACTAAATGAGGTTAGGTTAGGTTAGTAGTAAAGGTGTTTATTTATAGTGTACAATATAACATTATTTCATACATGGCCGTGAGAGTATAGGCATGCATACCTGTGTTCTGCTTCCACCTCTATATATATTTTTTTCCGTTGTGTTTGTAATTTTAACGATAATTAATAAACCTTAACCAGGTAAGTACAGTATAATGTGATATTTCGATCAAGTGGATTAATTTACCTGTACGTTTTTACATTCATTACCTGTGACACCTGTGACACCTGTGACACAAAATAAACTCCGATAAATTCGTTTAGGATCACATGTATTTTTCACTACATAATTCACATCAAAGTTTAAGAGCGTGTTTAAATGAAGCATGTAATTATTATTTTTGTTTTTAGTATTAATTTGAGGAATGATAATGGGTGAATAATATAGAACTAAAAATAATACTTTATGAAAAATACTTTATGTTATTAGAAAGATATGTAGTGACCATTGAGTGTCTAGGTGATGTTATATTTAAATGAATATCCCTCACATGTGATAGATCAATACCAGTCATATCAGGAGAGGCGGATGCTGAATTGAATAAGTGAATACGATACATAATAATTCACTAATATATAATGAATAACTCTTTTAATTTTTATTTATTTATTTTTATATTAATTTATTTATTAGTCATAATAAGAAAACTAAATTATCTTTTATTTAGTGGATAAAGTCCATTGGTTTTCCGTCACCTGATGTCAGAATATTGTCAGTGTAGTGTCAGATTATGTCAGTATATTGTCAGTGTAGTGTCAGATGATAGTATACTGTCAGTGTAGTGTCAGATTATGTCAGTATATTGTCAGTGTAGTGTCAGATGATAGCATACTGTCAGTGTAGTGTCAGATTATGTCAGTATATTGTCAGTATATTGTCAGTGTAGTGTCAGATGATAGCATACTGTCAGTGTAGTGTCAGATTATGTCAGTATATTGTCAGTGTAGTGTCACATGATGTCAGTATACTGTCAGTGTAGTGTCAGATTATGTCAGTATATTGTCAGTGTAGTGTCAGATTATGTCAGTATATTGTCAGTGTAGTGTCAGATTATGTCAGTATATTGTCAGTGTAGTGTCAGATTATGTCAGTATATTGTCAGTGTAGTGTCAGATGATGTCAGTATATTGTCAGTGTAGTGTCAGATGATGTCAGTATATTGTCAGTGTAGTGTCAGATGATGTCAGTATATTGTCAGTGTAGTGTCAGATGATGTCAGTATATTGTCAGTGTAGCGTCAGCTGAGACAATACCCACAAACATGAAGTATTATTACCATTATTTTAATTTATTATTATTTTTCGCGTTTTTCTCCACAATTAATCAAAAAATACATCGGCAAGAAAGAAAGAAAATGCGTTAATTATTGTTTTTTTCTAAATCAAAAGTATGAGATTTTTATTTTATTTTTTGAGGCATTGTTTTTTTATCCTCAGAGTAATCATGGAGGCTTTCATGTTTTGTTATGTGAACTTTATCCCCGTAGTAATCCCGTTAATAACATGCAATGATACGAGGAAATATGTTTCATGTGAATTTAATGTATCTTCTGTATATATTATTAGTACATAGAGTATTATCCTCTAACATATGGTATGGGTAAGGTTAGGTTAGGTTAGGTTAGGTTAGGTTAGGTTAGGTTAGGTTAGGTTAGGTTATTTAATAATGAATAATAAATATTGAAATCCATAAAAGGTTATTAGGTGGAGGTTCACAGTATGGGATGAAATATTTAATGTACTAACTGTCTCGTTAAGAAAACATTCTTCCCTAGAGGTGCTCACACAGCTCTCGCCCCAGTGAAAGGTCAGAGAGCCTGGGGTGTGGCCTCGTTTAACCCTGCTCCTGTTTGTTTATAATTACTACTAGTTTTCTCTTCACTGTTTTGAAAATTACCAGAAGCGTTTTATTGAACTCTATTGTATAATTTGGGAATATTTTGTCTTTTGTCATATTCTTCTTCTTTTTGAGCAAACTTCTTCTCCCTGATATAAAGAAGTGTTGGATTGATCAAGGAATCGTTTTCGTTATGATGTATTTACTGTACTTCACAAATAAAGTCTTTATGGGAGATATAATTATCTTGTAGGGGCTGACAGCGCCGGTAACTCACCTGTAAAGCGGTTCTCAGGCGGCAGGTGTCAACGCTCCAGGTTTTTGGGTCATCAGATATTCGAGCCGTATGTTAGTAAATCACATCTTCGTAATATTTCTGTAGTACGAGCTTCATTGATCATTGATTTAGTTTCATCCTCTCACTGTCAATGTTCCTCATCGGGTGGTCAGTGTTTCGTGTGGTTAATGTTTCGTGGTCGTTAGTTATAATCCTGTTGGAACTATAACCTTGTTTTGTGCAGGAACCACAATATAATCACCAGTTAGTCCCTAAGATAGTATGAACACAAGTATTTACAGTGACCGCTGCAGCTTATCTCCGGGCGACCGACCTCAAATTTCACTACACGATTTCTGTGACAATAAGTGAGCGCCTGTGAGTGTTGTGCCCTGATACCATCACCACGCCACGGTGGCCAGGCGGGAGCTGAGAGTCGTATATACGCTTTAACACACAAGTTCTCACCACCTCAAACGCTTATGAAATTTTAACACCGGGAAATGCTAGGCGCTCTAGGTAATTCCTGGAGTGATGTGTTATTAAATCACCTTTATATTTTTCCTTTTCAGTTTGCTGAATAATATATATATATATATATATATATATATGTGTGTGTGTGTGTGTGTGTGTGTACACAACGTTCGATAAGGAAATAAGGATAATCGTCGTATAAGCTTTAAAAAGCAACTGGCGGTTTTGTCTATAAGGGATATATTTTTTCTATTTTGTTACAACTTAATGGAAATTTATTCGTATAATTTATTCGTATATGGTAAAAAAAAAAATAAAAGTTTCACTTACACAGATATAGGTGACCCTTGAGACTCTGGTTGCTTCAGTCAACAGACGGTAGAGGTAGTCTTCATCGCCTGCTCTACTGAACTAAGTCAGAGGCAGGTAGTGACCCCAGTAGAGCACACGTGTTATCTCGCACCATATGTAGTTATTCCGTCGAGTTGTTTTCTAGTAATTGAGTTTCACGAGACGAGGTTCGGTCTGCCTTGGTAACGCTTCTCTTGACAATGTCGATGACTTTGTCGTGTCAGGCATTACATTTAGTAGAGTTTGGGAGGTTGAGGCCGGGAGGTCCGTACAGGTCAGTTGTCATCTTTCACCAGACACACACACATGTATTCCGCGAGAGGAGGACGGCGGCAGACTTTGGGGAGTTGAGGAGAAATTTCCAGCAGTAGGCAAGGAAAAGAAGCAAATTCACGGTTTAAAAAGATGGGAAATATCTTGACTGGTCGACACATCTAAAACTACGGCAATATATTTTCTTTGATGGCGTTACTTTATTTAGTGATGGGAGTATGGGCGCTGTGATGACAACATACTAGGCATCTCCACCAGTGTAGCTGTAAACTTACTTGCTCTGGAATATTTTTTTCCCTACCAGCTGCTGTGGATGGTGACACGACTGATGGTAAGAAGCCTCAATAACAACGAAACCTCCAAATCTAATCAGAAATATAACTTTCTTCATCTGTGGGTCGTTCAAGGAGAAGCTGGTGGATTTTCCTATTAGTGGTTTATCGTTCTCACTTCACCTGAGGCTACTGAGTCATGCAAGAAGTTAGTCCACACAAGGGAGACACCTGGTGAGTAACAGAGCAGAGTCGTGTCACATTTGGAGGAGGTGAGATAACGAACCAAGGCTAGTCTGTTCTCTTTCATTGGACGGTTGTCTTTTAGGGATAGCTCTGAAGGACCTAACTAACACACGAGTATTACCTACTAAACAAACATTGAGGAATTTAGTGAATTCAGCCAAAATATAGTTAAGGAAAATATTTAGAAGATTTCGTTGAAATTAGTTTTAAGCTTCAGAAGGAGATCAAGGTAACACGGCAGATTAATATACCTCCGCCTACTGCAGGATGAATAGTGTCATGTAGGTGATCTCGGCCACTGTTGCTCTCAGCTTTTGGCTTGGTCCTTATCTGGCAGGGCTGTGTTGTCTCAGTGACTCTCAGTTTATCATCGCTGGTAATTAATCTGCTGAGGCGGTGTTACCTCTTTTATGTCTAACTTCTTTTCTAATTACGGAGGACTCGGGGGAGGTGATGTAATGACCTCCTTGAGAGATGTTCTCAGGTTAATGAGGAAACCGGACGAGTTTGTCATTTATAGGATAGTCATTTATGTACTAAAATGCTTGATAATACAAGGCCCTTAGTCCCCCATCTTGTTGAGACATTACCGAGCACCAGGAGGCCTTGCTAAGCTGGGCCTTCATTGACTTTCTTTGAGAGGAGTGTGAGCATAGCGGGTGCTTGTGGGTGAGTCTTGAGGGTTCCTGGCAGGGTAAAGAACGACACGGGGCGAAGAAGGGCGTTGACCTAGGCTGCTTGTGGAGGTTGTTGACTACTTCTCTCTTGGGGCCCCACACACTGCCTGGTGGTGTTATTGTTGTGCTAATGAAGTCTGGCATCACCATCAAGGTATCATTCTCTGTCACACCCTGAACGCATCTCTCTTCCTCCACATTTACCCTCACCTCTTCAGCCTTGATACTTGAAGCGGTTTCTACTATTGCAATAGCTCGTGGAGTGAGTCTCTGTGGGCGTCAAGTGGAGCAGGTGAGGCGGGGTCCTCCAGGTATGAAATACCCCTATGTCTCCCAACCTGAGACGCACAAAGGTATCAGAGAAAGACATAACATAATACAGACAGTGCTATACCCCCAGTGTGTGTGTGTGTGTGTGTGTGTGTGACCTGAAATAGCCAAAAATGATTTAAGTGACCTGAATAGACCCATTTCGGACTGATTCGGTCTAAATAAACCTGACACGGCTAAGCACGATCTAACAGCGTCATTCAACAGAACTCAACACAATCAAACGCAATCTGAAATGACTGAATGTAGCCAAACACGACGCAGCACGACCCAACACGACGCAGCACAACTAAACGTTACCTAAACACATCTTAACATAACCGGACATGACCCAATACGACGCACCGCACCACAGCATAAGGCGACTGAACATGACCTAAACACAGCTCAACATGACCCAACGCGACGCAACACGACCTGAACACGACCCCAACGCGACGCAACATGACCTGAACATGACCTGACATGGCCGGACCTTTGGGTTATACAGGTGTCTGTCGTACACGGTCAAGCCAACAGTGGTTCATAAAGTGCGCACCCCGCTTCGTCATGTCTCTCTCTTTTTTCTCTCTCTCTCTCTCTCTCTCTCTCTCTCTCTCTCTCTTTGTAATCATCTGCGTCTTATTCTCACACCTTTCTCTTTCTTACGCAACCGCCCCACTCTCTCCCTTCCTCCTCATTCTCACGTACCATCTCTCTCACCTTCCTTTCTCTCTCACTCTTACTTCCAATACTCATTCTTACCCTCTCACTTCACTCTCAACCTCCCCTCACCCTCTCACCCCAACTCTCACTCTCTCTTTCTCTCTCTCCCCTTACCACTTTTCACCCTCTACGTCCTCATTCGACTTCATCCCCCTCCCCCTCTCTCCCTCCTTCCCT
The DNA here is from genome assembly GCA_958450375.1 of Homarus gammarus. Taxonomy (NCBI): domain Eukaryota; kingdom Metazoa; phylum Arthropoda; class Malacostraca; order Decapoda; family Nephropidae; genus Homarus; species Homarus gammarus. The sequence continues at coordinate 1,224,412 of CAUDMG010003875.1, read as the reverse complement.
TCCCCTTACTCTAACCAATTACATATAATCACAGAAAACAGAAGAAAAATATTACCTTCTGTTATTTTCTCTAATTTTATCAACAACTTGGGATTTTTTTCTTCATAAAGTGTTCTAAGTTTTTTTTCTTTACTCTCTCTGTCTCTTTTTTTTCCTCTACATGTAAAACAAAGTGAGGAAAATTTATATAAACCAAATTAAACAATATTTCAAACTCAGATCTGGAACAAAACTCCATTTTTTTTTTCCTTTCTCTGGTCATTAAAACTAAGGCTTTAGTTACGTTTAGTTTAAAGTTTTTTCTTCTTAGGGATAAAGATAGTTATTTTTTTTTTTGGGGGGGGGGGGGGTTGGGGTTAGGTTAGGTTAGGTTAGGCTAGGTTAGGTTAGGTTAAAAGAGTACACACGTAATTATAGCTATGTTAAATTCAACACCAAAATAAGAGACAGACAGACAGACAGATAGACAGACAGACAGACAGATAGACAGACAGACACAGAGACAGACAGGCAGACAGACAAAGTACTACCTACGTCACTCCATCTACTACCCTGAATGCGATACTAAAAATCACTAGACAATCATCAAACTCAAACTCCAGGTAAAGGTGGTCACAGGTGTGTATTTTTCACCCAGGTAACAAGGGAGAGTCAGGTGTTAACATTTCCCGGCAATGTTCAGAGCAACTTAACGGAATGTTTAAGGTGTGTGTGGGGGGACAAAATCAATTCTACCTCTTGTCATAGTTCAAGGTGGTGATGGTGGTATATAAGGGAAAAAAAAAATTGTGGTATATAAATTGGTAGGGAAAAAAAACTCAAATTATCAAGAAATTATGTTACATTATGGTAGCTTAGGGGAAAAAAGTCTCACGAGTGTCATAAAAAATGGGGAAAAACTCGTAGGATTATTAAAAAAAAATATCAATCTGCTGCATATTAGGGGAAAACCTCGAATAATCATCACGAGAGACTATCATACTGCGACAGTTTAGAGGGAAAAAATTGCTTGTATAATTATCATGTATTTTGGTGGAGTCGTTTAAAGATAATAACCCGTATTATGATCACAAGTCCGTATTATTACTGGTCTTGTGGAGCGTAGACGAGAGAGAGAGAGAGAGAGAGAGAGAGAGAGAGAGAGAGAGAGAGAGAGAGACACGAAAAGAAAATACAAAGACAAAATTACGCTTCTCATCATCATTTCTCTAACCTAACCTAACCTAACCTAACCTAACCTAACCTAAGTAAATAAAGACAGAAACACTAGAGCAATATTCTCCTCACCATAACGATCTCTCTAGCGTAAAAATCTTATTCTCTTCCTCACACCCCCCTCTCAAAAATAAAATTATCCTCTTGAGTCCTTTGTATTCTGGATGATATATTGAGACTTAAGGCTATAGAGATCGAAGGCTCAGCTTACCTAAGGCTCTCATATTTCATTTTTTATATTCTAAGACATTTCATTATCAGACTCTTCCATGATTTATACATATAATATAGCTTACCGAAGTGATAGATTTTTTTCGATTTTTGTTTACATTTTTTTTTTTTTTGAGGGGGGGGGGGGTGGTTGGAAGGGGAAGGAGGGGGTTAAGTTATCTTTTATGTCCGCCTGTACTAAACTGACTGATAATTGATTTGTGTTAGTGAGGGAAACTTTGGATATTATGAAGAATTGCCACCTTATTATATTTCACCTTACGATAACTTAACCTAACATAACCTAACCTAACCTAGCGCTCTCCTAACCTAACTCAGCGCTCTGCTAACCTAACCAAAACATACCTAACCTAACCTAACCTAACCCCCTCTGGTAACATTAGCGTGATTAATTTACCTACAAGTGAAACAAGCTGAGGGAAGGAGGTCAAAGGTCAAGGTAACCCTATTTTTTTTATTTTTTTTTTTATTCCAGTGTATCTTAAAGTGAATATAGTTCAATTCTTGATCATCCTAGCATGAGAAACGTAGCTGTTAGTGTAGTTGAATGTGTGAATGTTAACAAAGTCAGAGGAAATTCGTCATTCAGCAGTCATTCTCGAGTTAGTGGTGAATCTTTTATGACGATAAATTATACGTATGCTGGGTCAACTCCGGCTCTCTCTCTCTCTCTCTCTCTCTCTCTCTCTCTCTCTCTCTCTCTCTCCTCTTGTGTCTCCCTCTAGCGGGAACTTGGCCACTTTCTCCAATGATTACAACAAGATATCAAAATCCATCATCTGAGAATATCAATCGACTCTTCGTGATATCAATAGTTACGTCCCAAAGATATCACCAATTGCTTAAGATATCAGTTGGCCATTGTTTTTCTTCCATACATGTTTACGTCTTTCTTGCCCTCAGATCGTAACGCTCATTTTGTACATGTAGTAATAGTGGTTCCCAATGGCCTGACATACAGCAAAGGGCAATAAGGATATACAACACAAGGGACAAGGAGGAGTAGGAGGAGGAATGAGGGACACTGTACTCGACCGTCTTCATATCCTCAGCCGTCAAGTTAGGTGCCACTTTGCCCCTTTTCACCCTTTATCCCTCTATCTCTATCGTATCCCCTATCCCTCTCTTATCCCTCCCCTATCCCTCTCACATATTACACTCTTGGGAGAGAAAAAAAATGGATCTATCCCTCGAAACTTCATTTAAAAATATGAATATGCAGCATCCCAGAAGAAGGCTTTCTCCCCTAACTGTTACAACTACTAAAATCCTTTATCCTGCCTCATCTAGTCTCTCCCCTTCTCCTCCAGTCTCTTCCCTCCAGTCTCTCCCAACTCCAGTCTCCCCCTCCTCCCTCCCTCCAGTCTCCCTCCCCCTCCAAATAATGATGACCTGTTCCTCGAATATGAGTCTAATATTTATTAATGTTTATCGTCTCAACAGGAAGGATTTAAGGTTATACCAGGACAAGGAAAAGCAGAGGAGCCTGGACCATGAAATATGAAAGTGAAGCAAGATATGTCGCCAGAGTTATAATGGAATCAGTACACCCACGTCTGTCCATCCCTGGTGTGTGTGTGTGTGTGTGTGTGTGTGTGTGTGTGTGTGTGTGTGTGTGTGTGTGTGTGTGTGTGTGTGTGTGTGTGATAGTTCCATCCTTTGATCCACACCCTCACTGCCATATTACATTAATTTACACTAGTTTACTATACTAATCTAAAGTCTAAAATATATATTTCTATTTCTATTGATAATTATTTATTACTATTTTTTGTAATTGTTCTCTTGTGTTTATTTTACTTATATTTTCGTCATTAGTGATATTTTTTTTTTACGTCTAATTATTCAACTATCAACACCAAAAAAAAAAAATGCTATCTGTTATTTTCTGGCTCAATAAACTGTTTCAATATCAATGTCAATATCCAATTCTCTCTCATGTCTAATTTACTGAGAGCGAATTCAATGCTTTCATTCACTTTCATTCTCATTTATTATGTATTATGAAGTACTGTTACACCTGTGGTACAAGGGTCGAAGCCTTAGCAATGTAAGAGCCCCATAATTCACCTTTTGTAGACCTCGGAGGTGTATTACTGCCAGGTGTACATCATGTTACCACGTTAATACTTCCTTGATTTATTTTTTTTTTTTTTGTGTAACTGAAAGGCTTTAGTCAGAGAGAGAGAGAGAGAGAAAGAGACGCATACACATATACTAACACACACACACACACACACACACACACACACACACACACATAGCCCCAACGTATATCATAGGCTAAAGCTATCCTAAGGTCACCACACTCGGGTTAGTTTAAAGTAGGCTGAGTCACGTCATGTAGCGTGCACCGTTCATTATCGTAATCTTTATATCATGCCATGTCGACAGGTAGTGAAAATGATTCTCGTGTGTTTGCTCTCAGTATTCTCTATGCTTCTCACCACCATATGTATTGTAATGGTGCACTGTGCTAGTTAGGAAGACCTTTATTACGTACGTACATGAATTATTGTGTACGTTGTGTATATATGGATTTCTATTACAGTATCTTAAATGTCGGATACCACAGTCACAATTACAGCCAGAGTCTCACACACACACACACATACACACACACACACATACACACCTGTCTTGTCCAGCGTGTAGTGTGAATTGCTGTAACGCGAGGTATCACAGTATGAAGTATCCCAGTATGAGGTATCACAGTATGAGGTATCCCAGTATGAGGTATCCCAGTATGAGGTATCCCAGTATGAGGTATCCCAGTATGAGGTATTCCAGTATGATTTAGTACAATATGAAGCGGTACAAATAAGAATGCCATCCTCAGTTCTGGACGGTCATAAACTTCGGGTGGGTGAACTACATCTTTCTAGCGCTCCTCCACAGTATGGAATTCCCCCCCCCCCCCCTTGCCATGTTCCTTTCCCATAAAAAGACGTAAAAAAAAATCCACAGCGCACAGTGAACCTCCTCCCTTTCCCATTCCCCATTCCTTCACCCTCTCTCTCTCTCTCTCTCTCGTGATCACGTTTCCTAAAGCGTGTTAGACATCTTCAACTAGCCACTACACTACACACAGAAGGTGCCAGGCTGCCTCTCTCTCTCTCTCTCTCTCTCTATCTCTCTCTCTTTCTCTCTCGCATGACCTTGAGCTATTAGGATAAGGCCGGTTCATCACTTAAGGTCCCTCGTATCATTACTTCTAGATCATCCCTGGTAATTACCTTCTCCTGAGACCCCCCAAAAAATACCCTAATGGTCCTCATAGCTGATTAGCAGTTGTGGTCTTGTAATTTAACGAGATTATTGTGGGGATTTATTTTATTTGTTTATTTATTTATTTATTTATTTTATTTTATTTATTTATTTATTTATTTTTATGATCATATATAGTGAACAACTTCCATATAACGGACTTCTCTGTATATATATAATCCGTTAGAAGGGGAGGTTTCGCATCTAAAGAGCCTCGACATAACGGATTTTCATCTCTATATAGTTCGTTAGGTGAAGGTTTCATATATAACAACCCTCGATACAACGGACTGTCCATTCCATATAGTCATAAGAATATAAAAATGGAGGAAACTGCAGCGGGCCTATTGGCCCATACTGGGCAGTCCCGTTTACACAACCAACCCCTATCGCTATCTAGCGAATTCGAGTTAATGATGATGTTTGGTAACTTGTTCCACTCATCCACTACTCTATTTAAAACCATTGCTACGAGCTCCGTTCTGGTTGGATAGTTTGAGTACCTGTGTAATGTCCTCTTTGTTCAGCCCTGACTTCTATTTATACAGCTCGATCATGTCGCCCCTCACTCTACGTCTCTCGAGGGAGTGCAGATTAAGATGTCTTAACCTGTCTCTGTACTCAAGGTTCCTAATGCCCGGGATTAGTCGTGTTATTCTCCTCTGAATTCTGTAGTACGGTGACCAGAACTGAACCGCATAATCCAAGTGAGGTCTCACAAGCGCAAGATATAGTTTTAGGATAACCTCGCTAGTCTTGTAACTAACACGCCTTTGTATGAACCCAAGTATTTTGTTAACCTTGTTTCGAACAATTACACATTGTTAACTTGGTTTAAAATTCTTACTTATCCTTTAAATAGAGGCTTAACTGAATATAATTTCTTGATATAGTATTATTTCGTTATTTGCTGTTATAAAGCTTCATAGTTATATACAAGATTACATGTCTAAGTCTTTGCACCGTCAGAATAACCAAGAGATAAGGATTTCTAATTAAAGGTGGAGCTACACTAAGCATCGTAGCCATGAGAGAGAGAGAGAAAAAAAACAATTTGATGTTGGTGGATTTGAACAGGTGTGAACTAGTGGTGGCTGGGAAACGCTGCACCTGTGATCACACTGTCTCACCTCCACTGCCACCTGAGCTATCACCTCACTCTAACACACCTCACCTGTTCGTTTTTAATTAAAGTTAGGTTATTCACTGTATATATATATATTTTTTTTCTAACCAACAGGAGCAATATTGGTATAAAAAAATTAGTGGTTGAAGCCTCCAGAGTTACATTATTTCTGTGTATATTAATTAGACCAATATTTGATTTTTTTTATCAGCGTGTAATAATATTATTATGGCGATATTCTAGTATATATTTAAGTATATATAGGGTATACCGCCTCTGGTTGGATATGTTCAGTAGACCCACATAATATAGTTACAGGTATCTATTATATACGGTATCATTGTCATCATCATCATCATCATCAGTCTTTCGCCTTCACATCTCACTACACTTGTTTAATATCTATCCGCCTCCATAATATTATAAAACATAACTGTCTAAATACTCAAGCAGTTAATAATAATTTAGTGTGTAACTGCTTTAGTATTTTATGTAACCTTCTAGGGACAACAATATCTTAACAGCATTATGTCATCTTTTATTTATTTTTAGTATTTTGTGAAGTTTGGTACAAGAACCAAATTAGTATTACGTAAATGGAGTAAATATTGTCTTATATTTTATTTATTTTTTACTTCTGTTTGAAAGTTTCTAGTGTTTAGTTTCAGCTCAATAAATAAATTATAATGAAATAATTTTTGTTTTTGCATTTTTTTTTTCCCGTTTCGTTTACCAACACGGAATCTGTTTTTGTCATTTTCATATTCATTTCTTATTTCTTTCGTAAGATGTTCATTAATTCACCACAAAATTCTTCCCTCTCTTTGTTTTTTTTTTCCTCAGTCTATTTAGTTCATGTTGGGATTCACCTGAATTACCTTAGTTCGTTCCTGCTGGATATTTTAACTACCAGCTTCGTTATCTACTCGCTCATATTTTCTTCTTCAAAATTCTTCATCAGTATCTTGTGAATAGGGACCACCAGACCTGCATCTATGCTCCGGTCGTCTAGGGGGACAAAAACTAATACTATTCTATTTCTCTAACTATTCTTCCTTTTCACCAAATAGTAAGTTAAACAATGACCCTTTCTTTTGTACTTTTTTTTTTTTTAATTTTTGCGGGAAATTCGTCTAATTTTAGAGAGTGGTAGTACGGTTGTATGAAACTCCGCTCAGCATAAATATATATTTTTTTTTAGCCTAAAGCTGTAACCTGAGGAGTTTTATCACCCTGTAGACTCATCCTCGCCTGACCGATGTTTTAGTTGGGAGCACCATCACCCTCCTCAATGGGGTGGGGGGTTGCCTAGTGGTTTTGTGGGTGCTTATACTCTTCTGGTCTGGTCTGAATCGAGTTGGTGAGTACAATTTAAATATTGACCTGGTATACTACCCTGATTTTCTCAATTTACATACACACACACATACACATACACACACACACACACACACACACACACACACACACACATACACCTCTACCCGAATATATACATAGACTAAATAAATAAAAACATAAAAAAAATATCACAACAGGAAAAAAAAGGCCAAACTATCATTTTTATCTCACACAAACATCAGACAAAAGCAAACTAACCAATAGCTACTAGGCAAGTTTGAGTTGACGTGAGTACAAGTTTAAATATTGCAGTAAACTATCAGAGAACTCTACTTTGAACAGCTGCCGGTCCTTTTGAAACCTTGGATAAATAGGTCCACTTTTACTGCTTCAATAAAATGTCGCTTCCGCATGTGAGCTGAATTCTTTACTCTGTGTCGTCGTCAGTAGCCTTGAGATTAAGAGAGCTTGTATAAAGTGGTATATATTAACACTAAGTCCCCCTCCGTCTCTCTGTCTCTCTCTTTATCTCTCTCTTTATCTTTCTCCTCCTCTCTCTCCTTCTCCTTATCTTTTTTCCTTCGTATTTTCCTTCTTTCTTATGATTTTCTCTCTCTCTCCCTCTCTCTCTCTCTCTCTTTCGTCGCCCTGTAACGTACGCTCAGAGAAATTCTTTAGTTTCGAAAATTTGAATACCCAGCTTCATTTTGCTGAACAAATATTGACCAGAACTTAATTAATTTCCGAGTTTGCAAAATTGTGCACAAAGCGAAGTACATTTAACTGTGCCTGATGATAGGAGGGCGTCTGAATGAACTGCAGGCTTTAGGATATCTGTCTAGTATAAACAAACGGACACACGCACAGACCCAACACGCGCAGACATTAAAACACACAGACACACACACACACACACACACACACACAGACATGACCTATAACCAATCTAGCCTTACCTAATAATTTATAAAATGAGAAAGGTGAGTTTATACATTTACCTGTGTGATAATATATGACCCATTAATTCTCTTCGTGAAATAATCTTGTGAGACGATACAAAGATGTTAGAAACTAGTGATATAATTGGGGAGTGTGGGGTAAGAAGGAGGTGAATGGTTATGAAATGCAACTGAAGGGATTTTGCACGGTGTATAGGGTGAGATAATGAAGAATGACGTGCGTTGAGACTGGGATTGAGAGGAGGGGGATGACAAATTAGATTTCATTGGCAGGTGAAGAGAGAAGATGAATAGATAGTGTGTGGTGTTTGGGGACAGGAAGCGTACACTACACTATACAAGAAACAGTACATTAAAAAAAAAATCAAGCATCGTGTTTGGGAGTGATTTAAAGATATTTTGGCTGTAATTTTTATAGATTATTAATGTTTATTAAATATTTCGTTATTTTATGTTGATTTCTATTGTCTATATAGGACGATTACTTTACCTAGTCACCCTTTGCTAGGAAAATAAACTACACTACGGTAAGGAACTAGAGTACTTTGTATAAATAAAGACAGAATTTCATGGCATTGTAAACACCCTCTGAAATGTTATCACCACAAGTGGCTGAGTCTCTTGAAATTACAGATAGATTAGGTGTAGAGTTGAATTGCCTCTTACCGTCTCCCCTCAGCTCTATAACACAGCCAGATACCGCATATCTAGCGAGGGTAAGACCATAGAGAAGTTAGTATAGAGTTCGAGAATGCAGAAACAAGACACCAGATAAAATAAACAGGACTCGGTGATAAAAGAAGGTTTAGATGGTGAGTGAGTAACATCTCTGGTTGTGTTCGTCAGCTGTGGGGCAGTCAGGGAGTCGGGTATTAATGGTGATTATCTGAGGGAAGTAACTGAGAGGAGAGAGAGAGAGAGTTAGCCTGGGTTAATAAGGTAATCTATGTGAGACCTTAACTTCAATACGGATTATCTCTGTATGGTATGAGTTTAGATGAAGATAAAGACGCACTGTAAGGCTGGGATAACCACACATTATATGAAGACTCAGCTGGTGAGGTTACAATGAAAGGTTGAAAATGTTATAATGTTTCCCCTTAAAAGTTTAGAAGAAATGTTATCATGACCTACAAGATTTACCACGATTTACCTGACTTGGAAAATATTAGTTATGTTAAAGCTATGATGGAAGAGATTAGGAGACACGAACACAGACTTAAATGAATAAAAAATAATGAGAAACAAGGAAATAATACACACACACACACAGATACACACACACACACACACACACACACACACACAGGAAACATTGTTGTACATGCCACATTCACCTAGTATATGAATGGGTCTCACCTGATCTGGCCTGGGGTGGGGGGGGGGGGGTGTAAGGTGCACCTCAGGCAGTAAGACACACGAGCTAGTCTTCCCGGGTGTCAGGGCGCTACACCTACCGCAACCTGTAATGTGTCAGGATTACTCTTGTTGTGTGTGTGTGTGTGTGTGTGTGCTTCCATCGCTACCACCACCACCACCACCACCGCCACCACCACCACCACCACCACCACCAAGAACAACAACTGCCAGAGACCTCACGATAAACCTGGCCTGAAAACACCAGAATCAAGGCAGAGTCCGTGAAAATAGTTCCAAAGAGAGCAACTGGGTCGAGGCAATCAGAATAATTACCTGCGAAAACAAACGTGTTTCTAAAAGCAATGTTCACAGGTGAGGAACTCTGAGAGGAACACCAACTCAGTAGTGATTCCCTCATTGACGTCACCACCACGGCTACATTCAACCACCAAGAGCCAGAAATACGCAAAAAAAATACTCCAGAGATACGTCAGAAATACGTCAAAAATACTCTAGAAATTCGCCAGAAATACGTAGGAAAAAAGGTCAAAAATACTTCAAAAATGCGCCATAAATACGTCAGAAATAAGACAGAAATACAACAGATATACGCCATAAATAAATCAGAAATACGTCATAAATAGGTCAGAAATACGTCATAAATAGGTCAGAAATACATGTTGTCATCGTATCATTCTCAAGTGTCACCTCAAAGGGTTACACACGTATATAACATCAACATATTAAAGAGAATATCAGGTCACTGGGGCCGACACCCGAGTCAACCAGATCACCTGAAGAAGGTTTACCGCCGCTCGCTTATACCACCACACAGAGAACCTCACACCCTCACACCTGACGGCTTTAACCATCATCACCACACAGCCCAGGGTCACCACCACCACCACCACCACAGCCCAGGGTCACCACCACCACCACCACACAGCCCAGGGTCACCACCACCACCACCACACAGCCCAGGGTCACCACCACCACCACCACACAGCCCAGGGTCACCACCACCACACAGCCCAGGGTCACCACCACCACCACCACACAGCCCAGGGTCACCACCACCACACAGCCCAGGGTCACCACCACCACACAGCCCAGGGTCACCATCACCACCACCACCACACAGCCCAGGGTCACCACCACCACCACCACCACACAGCCCAGGGTCACCATCACCACCACCACCACACAGCCCAGGGTCACCACCACCACCACCACCACACAGCCCAGGGTCACCACCACCACCACCACACAGCCCAGGGTCACCACCAGCACCACACAGCCCAGGGTCACCACCACCACCACCACACAGCCCAGGGTCACCACCACCACACAGCCCAGGGTCACCACCACCACACAGCCCAGGGTCACCACCAGCACCACACAGCCCAGGGTCACCACCACCACCACCACACAGCCCAGGGTCACCACCAGTACCACACAGCCCAGGGTCACCACCACCACCACCACACAGCCCAGGGTCACCACCACCACCACCACACAGCCCAGGGTCACCACCAGCACCACACAGCCCAGGATCACCACCACCACCACCACCACCACACAGCCCAGGGTCACCATCACCACCACCACCACACAGCCCAGGGTCACCACCACCACCACCACCACACAGCCCAGGGTCACCATCACCACCACCACCACACAGCCCAGGGTCACCACCACCACCACCACCACACAGCCCAGGGTCACCACCACCACCACCACACAGCCCAGGGTCACCACCAGCACCACACAGCCCAGGGTCACCACCACCACCACCACACAGCCCAGGGTCACCACCACCACCACCACCACCACACAGCCCAGGGTCACCACCACCACCACCACCACACAGCCCAGGGTCACCACCAGCACCACACAGCCCAGGGTCACCACCACCACCACCACACAGCCCAGGGTCACCACCACCACCACCACCACACAGCCCAGGGTCACCACCACCACCACCACCACACAGCCCAGGGTCACCACCACCACCACCACCACACAGCCCAGGGTCACCACCACCACCACCACAACCACACAGCCCAAGGTCACCACACAGCCCAGGGTCACCACCACCACCACCACCACACAGCCTTGGAAGATTGAGGACAGCTGGCGAGGAACTACCCGAAGGTGGGTAGCTTTAAGGTGCTCCAAATGAGACAGAAATACAGTGCCTAGGTTAATGGCTATTGTTTTAAGCCCAGCAGCTCAGAGGGTTTTGGCTTTTGCAGTCGTAGTGGTCATAAATGAATCGACCTTCCTCCCCGCTAAAGCCATCCAAGACCTCGGAGGATCACTTACCTGTCGGAGCACCTCGATATAGTAATGTTTATATACACAAATATATAAGGTATAAAACACCAAGGCTGTAAAAAGAGGAATATAATGACCTGTGTCGATATACTGGGAGGACCTAACTAGTCACTGGGGGCATCTGATAAATACTCGTGTGTGTGTGTGTGTGTGTGTGGTGTATATTGTATATAGTGTATATAAAGACAAGAGTACAGTTCGTATAAAGATAATTAGACCATCTTGGCACTTGCTGTGGAGCGGAAACTCCTTAATACTTAGTGCCTCGGGTTCCACAACTGTGAATTGTGGCACCTCGGCAATAATTAATTTAATGGAGTGAGGTGGGCGGGTGGAAGGTGCTCAAGACGCACCATCAATGTTAATCCCCGGACTCATTATGATGTAATCTCTGGCTGAGTGTCGGGTCATGATCGTCTTGCCAGTAAAGGACTTACTTATTCAAGCCAAGGGGTCACCTCAACCTCCCATACCTTAAACAACACCTTTTATTGACTACCTCACAGTAACAGGTCACAACAAACACCTCCTAAATTCCCCATCTACTGAGAGTGTTCACCGCCATCTATTTTCCCAAACTATAATTAACCCACGTGAGTTACGAACTTTGCTGGAAAATTACCTTAACGAATTAATGTCCCAGAGAATTAGTGTCTTTCCTACCGGCGCGAGTTTATTTGCTTGTGTCCTAAACTTTGTCTAGTCATCAGATTTTACTTATTTATTTATTTATTTTCTCTCGTTTTTCTCGTGGATGTAAATATTTCTGATAACTGTGAGATGAGTAAGCAGTGATATGTTCCTCTATCTGTCTTCCTGCCAACGACCTCTCTCTCTCTCTCTCTCTCTCTCTCTCTCAGGTGCGTGTAACATAGGGCAGGTGGGGTGAGGGACGCCGGTCATTACCGTTATGTCCTCACTACACACTCACCTGTTATTATGACGGTGCTGGGAGGAGGAGGAGGAGGAGGAGGAGGTACTAGGAGGAGAAGGAGGAGGAGGTACTAGGAGGAGGAGGAGGAGAAAGAGGTACTAAGAGGAGGAGGTACTAGGAGGCAGATCACTTTGTATAAGTATTGATAAAACATCCACACCCCCCCCCATCCACACACCCCATCCGCACCCCCCCCCATCCACACCCCCTCCCATCCACACCCCCCCATCCACACACCCCCATCCCCCCATCCACACCCCCTCCCATCCCCCCCACCAAAAAAAAAAAAATTACTCCCGAAATTGACAATATTCAGATCATGTACAGTATGTTTACAGTCGGGCTTCAGGCATGGTCCAATTATCACATTTTTAATATAAGGACCTGATTTATTTAAACGTAAAATATTAATTAATTTATCCACCCAAAAACTAGATATAGAAAGATATAAAAAAAAACTCTAATTTGATAAAAAAAAAATTATATAAAGAAAAAAATCATTTTGTTTATATAGACTTTAGTTAATTATTGTATTATTAAGTTTTTTCTCTAAATATGTAGCAGAAAAAAATATTAACATAAATATTAAGGAATATTGACAGACCAGAACACGCAAGATAGATAGATAGATAGATAGATTGATAGATAGATAGAGCCAGGTAAGGTCCAGGTAAATCTTCTCGCATCTAGTCAACTTACCACAGGTGCGTCAGGGATTGTGTGTCACCTGTCAAATTTTGCAAGTGGCTGAGAAGAAAAAACTGAGAGATTTAGGATTAGGTTTTGTTGGTTTCTTCTTCTTCTTCTCCTTCTTCTGTTTTCATTTTCGTCTTTTTTCTATCTATCTTGTACTCGTTATCAGTGTGTGTGTGTGTGTGTGTGTGTGTGCTTACTCGTTTTTTATCCTTACCTGTCTGAATTTCTTTATTTTTACCTCTCTCTTTCCCTCTCTCATCCCTCTCTCTCTCTCTCTCTCTCCTTCTCTCATCCCTCTCTCTCTACCTTCTCTCCTTCCTCTCCCTCTCTCTTCCACCCATACCTCATTTAATCTACAACACAGATGAGGTTGTTACAGGTACGCATAACTTCAAAATACAATTCCCTTCCACACTCGGTCTAAAGAGTCATGAATATTGCTGGTGTTTGGATGACAAGGCGAATATTGCTGAGTCGAGGTTGACAGCCAAAGGTGTATTGGGTCATCGGAGCCACGATGACATTCCTCTCAGTAGTGAATGAGGACTTTTTACTGATTACTTGAGTCAGGTGAATGATGACTCTAACGTTAATTAATAAAGGTAAGAGTAATGTAGATAATAATGATGTTAAAAGTGATAATAATGGTAATGATAAAAGTAATGATAATAAAAATAGTAAAGGTAGAAATGCTAATAAAAAATAAATAAATAAAATAAATAATAATAATAATAATAATAATAATAATAATAAACACAAACTTACAATTAGTAAAGAGACGGCAGTTTAAATAGAACCATCTTCCACTGCACCCTAATAATGTTTACATAAAGATACCCACATGATACTGAACCACTGCATAATTACATATCTATAAATAACAAAATAAACAGAAGACAAAGGGTTGAGAATGAGGTTTGTGCTTCTCTTCCAACTCTAACTTCGGAACCACCTCTCAGCCCCCATCCCTCAGCCCATTCCTAGCCCCTACCCCTTAGCCCATACCAGTAGCCCCTATTTCTTAGTCCTCACTACTTAGCCTACTCCTGGCCCCTACTTCTCAGTTCTCACCACTCAGCCTACTCCTAGCTCCCACCTCTAGCCCCCTCTCTCTAGTCCCCACCCTTAACCCCCCCCTCCCTAGCACCACCCCTGGACCCACCTCTCAGCCCACCACAAACCCACTACTTCAGGTAATCCTATACTATTTTTGCTATTATCATTACAACTATATAGAACTTAGTGCATATATGATCATAACTAACTTGGTTTCATTTTAGACGTATTTAGCCATCTTAACTAATCCTTATGTAAACTAGGTTAGGTTAGCTTAGGTTAAGTTAGGTTAGGTTAGGTTAGGTTATCTTAGGTTAAGTTAGGTTAGGTTAGGTTAGGTTAGGTTAGGTTAGGTTAGGTTAGGTTAGATTAGCTTAGGTTAAGCTAGGTCAAATTATATCAAATTAACTTAGTGCTGATGATACAATAACACTTTCTTTTATATGTTAACAACCATGTAGGCTCTTATATTCAGTCCATATACATTCGAATTTACTGAAAACATAAATAAAAACCTATTTGTAATTATCTCGAAAGCAGTTTGTACATGAAATCGATAAGAGATGAATCAAACAAACATATACTGCTAAGTCTGTTTGCACAACGAGGTGTACACAATACATCTAAAAAGTAAACAGAAGTGATAATCGTTCCAAGCAAACACACAAAAACGGATTCTTTTTTACACTCGTTTCCTCCCCAAAGGTACTGTAAATGATTCTGATCAGTAGAGCGTGTGTGTGGGTGTGTGTGTGTGTGTGTGTGTGTGTGGGTGTGAGTCTGTGTGTGTGTTACCCTTTGTTTGTACTAGCAAGTTGGTTGTTTGTGTGGCTTGTGAGTTGTTTACATGGTTCGTGTAGTGTTAGCGTCGTCTTTGTGTTGTTTATTCAAGCTTGTGTGTGTGTGTGTGTGTGTGTGTGTGTGTGTTGTTCAAGTGACCTTTTTCCCTCTTTTTCCAATCCTTACCTTCTCTCCCTCTCTCTCCCTCTCCTACCCTCCACCATTCCTCATCTCTCTCCTCCTTTCCCTACCTTTCCTCTCCTCTCTCTCACTCCTCTAACAATCCACCAATACACTCCACTATCTCCCTTCCAACCCCTACCCTCTCCCCTCTCCACTCCCCTCACCTCTGTCCATTGCCCAGTATGTTACGTCACCATTAAGCAGACCCAATCTCCCTCCCCTTCCCCCCCCCCCCTCCAAAAAAAAAAAGAATTTAATTACATTGATGAAAGGCATTTTTCCTTTACTCTACTCATCACATTAATATTAAAATTTCGTGGATTTTTCGGTAATAAGACTGTAGACACGATTAATTAATGCCTACAATGTTGCGAAATCTGGCATAAAGTTTTGTCGTGAGAGTGACGAAAAAAAGGGGGTATTTTTGTGCTTAGTGTATTGCATTTATGGTAAAAATAGATTTGTATTTTCAGTCAGTTTGGTATAAATAAATAGGAACTCTTTTATGTCAGTTATAGATATAAATACTGTATTGTTTTAACCTGTGTGTCTCGGAGGTGTGTGTGTTGTTACGCCGTCTCTTAATTTACTTACATTTCCAGGCTCTAGGCGTAACCAAACAAAAAGTGAAGTAAATTATAAGAGAATAAAAATAAGTAAAGTAAACCTTTAAGCATTTAATTGATTAAATATTAACACAATAAAGAGCCTCGTAGGCTGTCACAACAAATTGATTCACCATCGAGACTTTTAAAACACAAGTGATACAAAACATCGAAACATCAAAAGAATAAAAATAAAGCATTGGATTACGTTAACACTGAATTACTTGAATACAACTAAGCAAATACTGATGGACACAAACAGAGACATAAATAGGTACTCACATAGATATACCACATTGGTGGCGACAGGAACAACACAAATAAATTAAATATAAGTAACAAGTGTTACTCAAAAGGATGTGGTCTGTATGACAAGAGGACTGAACTGACTCAAGTCAGTTGGTGGGTCCTATATATAAGGTCGGCTCCCGCCACGCGACCCGCCGGTGGGTCGTTTAACGATGCAGATGGTCGTTAGAGTACAAAGAATGCTGGTTACAATACAAAATAAAGAAATAAGATGGGCTTGAACAAATAAAGACAGTTAAAACCTTACCAGCACAGGGTAAGGTGACTAGAATATATAATAGTAAATTTAACACATCATTACAGGAATAATATGGAACATGGGAGCAAGTTATATATAAAAAAAAATAGAAAATATACGACACGGTCGTAACAGTGTGTATGTGGCGACCTGTGATGTAATGGTCAGCATGCTCACCTCGTAAGCAGGGTGAAACTATGGGCAAGTTTCTTTACGCCATTTGCCTCTGTCTACCCAGCAGTAATTGGGAACCTGGATGTTAATCGATTTGCGGATCGTGTTCCGGGGTAAAGGTTAGCCAGTGCAGTTGGCGAGTTGTCCGGTCTTCTCGGACTATTCCTTGAACACTGGGTCATGCAACTCGTTAACTCAGGGTGTGGTTCTTGTGTTGGTGACAGCTTCTACACCTTAAACCAATTCACACCTTGGTGGTCCTTGGGCCGGCCATTCTCGTTACACGAGGGGCAACTATTATTATATTTTCATGTATGTATGTATGTATGTATGTATGTATACCAAAACTATAAGAAGCTAATGAAAATAATCAACTTTCGTAATCTCCAAAGTTTATTAGTTAAACGAGAATGAAAAAATAGTGAGACATCGCGCCAAAAACATGAATATGAAATTAATAAATTTATATATCAATTAACTGAAACTTGATAGAAAACAGGAAAACATAACTTCCTTTATTGCAATAAATTTTTCGTATTGTTCTCTATGGTTTTATAATTAAATAAAATATTCTAGTAAACTGAAACCTTACTAGAAAACAGATCAAAGAAAAGTTATTATATGTTTTCTTTGTCTTCTAAATACCTTACTAGAAAACACGAAAGGAATTACACAAACTTTTCTCTTTAAAGAATTCTCGTTCCAGTTCTCTATGGTTTCTGAGGAATCAACATTCTCCAGAGAATTTAACCACACACACACACACACACACACACGGTCGTGGGGTACAGCCATAACTGGATAAGTTTAGCTACGTAACCAAAAAATAATAGTTAGCCTTTCATTTAAATCACTAAAGTTTTCTGTGGTAAATTTGGGGAAGGGTGTTATTAAGTTAGTGAAGAAGTGGATGGTCCAGCAGCCATACGTACAATAACAGATGATCAACAGAAGCACAGTAACAGATGATCAACAGAAGCACAATAACAGATGATCAACAGAAGCACAATAACAGATGATCAACAGAAGCACAGTAACAGATGATCAACAGAAGCACAATAACAGATGATCAACAGAAGCACAGTAACAGACGTGACCAACAGAAGCACAATAACAGATGATCAACAGAAGCACAATAACAGACGTGACCAACAGAAGCACAATAACAGATGATCAACAGAAGCACAATAACAGATGATCAACAGAAGCACAGTAACAGACGTGACCAACAGAAGCACAATAACAGATGATCAACAGAAGCACAGTAACAGACCTGATCAACAGAAGCACAGTAACAGATGATCAACAGAAGCACAATAACAGATGATCAACAGAAGCACAGTAACAGACGTGACCAACAGAAGCACAATAACAGATGATCAACAGAAGCACAATAACAGATGATCAACAGAAGCACAATAACAGATGACCAACAGAAGTACAATAACAGATGATCAACAGAAGCACAGTAACAGATGACCAACAGAAGCACAATAACAGATGACCAACAGAAGCACAATAACAGATGACCAACAGAAGCACAGTAGCAGACCTGACTAAAAGCCTCGACCAAGTACATACATAAATTATCAGTCTCTACCAACAGATAAACACAAACAGACTCGGCCAACAGAGAACCGTACAATAACAGCCTTGGATCAACAAATAAACACAAACAGACTCTGCCAACAGAGAATCGTACAATAACGGCCTTGGATCAACAGATAAACACAAACAGACTCCGCCAACAGAGAACCGTACAATAACGGCCTTGGATCAACAGATAAACACAAACAGACTCGGCCAACAGAGAACCTTACAATAACAGCCTTGGATCAACAGATATACCATAAACAGACTCGGCCAACAGAGAACCGTACAATAACAGCCTTGGATCAACAGATAAACACAAACAGACTCGACCAACAGAGAACCGTAAAATAAAGGACCCGACCAACAGATAACCGTACAATAACAGACTATAGTCAACACAACGCGTGACTCGAGTGTGAAGTTTATCGGTAGATTTGTCGAGCGTCGCCCGATAGAGAAGCCAATAGATTGCATGGCAGATACGTGAAGGGTTAAGCTTTCAGTTCACTCCCACAGCGTCGTGTCAAAACAACTCCGAACAGTGAAAGAAACTGGATTAAAATTGGACAGATATGAGGGTTAGGGGAAAGAAATCGATTTTATCTTAAAGTTGATCATTACTTAAGATCAATGATAGAAGGGAAAAGGTATTTGATAGAGAGTGTGTTAGGTCTTAATGAAGTCTTCTTATCGTTTCAGATTTAGGAAATAAAGACAATTTTTGTTTAATTTGGTCAATCTTGGTGTAAACCAAATCATCACTCGGGAAAAAATTAATTATCAAATATTTGTAAGACTGTTTGTGAGGTCTGCCTCCACACTGCATTGATATGAGCGTGGTTGGTGAGACGGGTTTTATTTTCCATTCATAAACGTTAAATATTGTAGACACACCTGATGGCTGCACTACCGGAGAGTAAAGTGAATAGCACCAAGATTGTGTCGTGAAATGTTTACATCTGAATTTTGTTAAACTCTTCAAATTTATTTTTATTATTATATTATTATTATTACTATTATATATATATATATATATATATATATATATATATATATATATATATATATATATATATATATATATATAAACTGACGATAAGAAAGTAAATGTTATAAACTATGTAAAACTAAAATATTTTCATACGTGTGGCTTCAAACTTTATCTCTTTCGATGCATTTCTAAAAAAGTTAAGCCCTGGCAGCAGTCTGGCACCAGAGTCAACTCCCCTTCTATAAAACGATTACGTGGAAAAAATTTTCAGAGAGTGAAACAAATGTTCCGTGTCGTAGCCGACGTCCCCACACACAGAGAAGTCTCAAAGAATTTTGAAAAATGCTCAGAAAATACTGGTATATATACACACACACACACACACACACACACACATATATATATATATATATATATATATATATATATATATATATATATATATATATATATATATATATATATATATATATATATATATATGTGTGTGTGTGTGTGTACACACCTACTACATATATTAATACACTGTATTAATAATGCAGTAACATATACTTTAATGCAATTTACAATTGTTGTCTAAAGTTCAGACAGCAGTTCATTTTCCTTCATGAAAGTAGGACACACTGTGACAGACAGTGCACAATAGAGAATGGGTAAACGAAAGAGACAGACAGGAAGGAACAGAGGGGAGGGAGAGAGAGAGAGAGAGAGAGAGAGAGAGAGAGAGAGCAGAGGGGGCCAGCTCAGTAAGACACAGGTCACGTCGCGGGCCACAGTACGTTAGCTAGGGTGTCCTACCCACTAGCCGGGGCCAGGGTACGTCTGTCCGTGCTGATACAACTGTGTGTGGGCTGACCTCCCCCGCGATATACCTGTATGAATATTCAGACTGAGCTATACAGGTCTACAGTATAGCAATACTCACTGTGTGGGAGAATACACACACCATAAGGACACGTAAGTAAATATTATAGGCTAATGAAGACAATACTCTCCTGAAATATAAGGATGCATACAGTATTTATAAACACATAATGATACTTAAGCCAGAGTCAGACATATTACACATGAACTATACATGTCGTGACTCACCTTCCCTCCCTTCTAATAGTGTCGACCAATTACGTTAAGAGGAGGTACAGACTCGTAAAGGAGAATCATTTCACCATAATGTATTTATCATCACCAATCTGTTCCCTTGTATTAACTAAAAGCTTGAGGTCCTCTTGAGTCGCCACATGGGATGGTCGCCGCCACCTGAGCCCCCTCGTACGCTACCAGGAGAACTGCCACTATTTACCTGCCTACCTGTCCACTGCCACCACTACTACCACTATTTCCTGCCACTGTAACTTATAACCAGGATAACTACCACTATTATCCTGCCTACCTCTGCACATCTATCACTATCACCTTTGGAAAACTACCACCAATGACATGCCTACCTGTCCACTACCACCACTACTACCACTATCACCCCTGGAGAGCTACCACTATTAACCTGCTTACCTCTCCACTACCACCAACGCTACCACTATCACCACCACCACTACTATTACCACCACCATCACCACTACCATCTCCTCAGGGAAGGAACCACAATGCATTTTGGGTGAAAGATTTCCTGCGGCTTTTTGTACGAGTAGAGAGCTTTCACTTCACCTATATCCTCGACTTGGTAACATATTCATATCAACATTCTAAACATTTATTTTACACGTTTACATATAACAAAAATAAATATTTAATTTATCTAAAAGCTCGTCTGTGTAATGAAAAGATAATTTTTGCTTTGCTCACCTGTGATGTTAAATATTAAGGTAAAATTATTCAGGTGCAACACGATATACAAAATATATCAAGAACTACAGTCAATGTGTTTGTTAATATAATTTATCTAGTTATAGAATAGTTTATTTCACCTTGATGAACAGCATTTATCACCATGATTCTCAACTTTTCACGGTGGTGGTGGTGGTGGTGGTGGTGCCTTAAGAGTCGTAGTGAAGGATTGACCTGTCAGGATGGAGGGTTGACCTACTAGGGTGGAGGATTGACTTGCTAGGGTGGAAAGTTGACCTGCCAAGGTGGAGGAAAGCATGTGAGAGTGGAGGTTCTTCTTACACCATAATGCGATGTCCCTTCTGGCTCTGAGAGCCCGGCCGTGGGTGTGTCAATATATATATATATATATATATATATATATATATATATATATATATATATATATATATATGTATATATATTTATATATGTGTGTGTGTGTGTTTGTGTACCTATGTCACTGTGTGTAGGCATGTGTTCACGCCTTAATGGGTGTTTGTATAAGAACGAGTTTACACAAGGTTCTCCTTACTACATGAATGCTCTCCCTCTGGCTAGTATTTTGACTGTGAATATTTCAGTACACAAATGTTTCGTAAACGGGGCCGGCGGGAAGTTCTACCTCCTTTAGGTTTTTCCAAGAGAAACGTAAAAACTTTGATCGACGGCAAATTCTCGGAGGAGTCGCATTAAACTTGTGTTGTTGACGGAGGTTATGTCGTGTGTCAGGCAAAGTATTACTGCGAAAACTCTGCTTCCCCGAAAATTGTATTTATTTGTGTATTTATCAATGCGTGTTTTAGTGTACCTTCCAGACCTCTCAAGACATTGTTGCTGAAAAAGTAAAAGTGGTATTATGTGGACCGCTCATACAATTAGATTATAAATATGATTTTACGCTGACTTTGATCTTCACGAGGAAAAATGTTCTCATTAATTAAATAATACAAAGGTGGTTTTTCCTCTACCTAAGTGAAGCTAGCACGGAAGAATATTCGATAATTACATTAACCAGAACTGTACACGATGCATTCCTCTTACTGCACGAGTCACTCTTGTCATGTTACGTGCATACTATACATGGTAATATTCACTTAACACGGCAACAATGATTCGTGGATCCGGTTGGTGCGGTGGATGAGAAGACACACCCAAAACCTTGTATCTCATGGGCCACTGCTTCCCCCTCGAGGCACCCTCTGTCCGCCCAGCTGTGAAGACAGACCACACTGCCTCCTTGTGTTCCGAAGGCTTATTAGTATTCAGTATGCTGTATCCGCACTGCCCCTAACCAGCTGCCAGAGATGAGACCCACTCCCACCCTCGATGCTGTAGAGGCTTTCTGATTGTTAAAGGTTCAAGAGAGTGAGTAGAGAGACCTGCGAGGGAATGCAATCGTGCTGTTCTCTCTACTCCCTACTGGACTTGTAACTCCGTTGTCTGGCTGTCACTCACTTATTTTCTCTCTCTCTCTCTCTCTCTCTCTCTCTCTCTCTCTCTCTCTCTCTCTCTCTCTATTTTATCCCTACCATTATAGTACTCAACACTAACTAATACGTCTTAGATATTCTCTTATGTTTATATTAGTGTGAAGTAAGAGTAATTCCTCACCAACACTTTCCTTCATATTGTTGTCTCGCATGTAGGCATTAGACTGAGCCGCTAGTCATCACGTTCCTCTTTTTCCTCCCGTTAATGACACAAGACTCGAGAGGTGTGTGTGTGTGTGTGTGTGTGTGTGTGTGTGTGTGTGTGTGTGTTTCGTGAAGAGCATGACCTGGGTTCGTATTATCAAATCTTCACGCGTTATCTCTCTCCGTAAACTGAGACTACGTGAAGGTCTCTGATAACGTTAGAGTCTAAAATGTAATATCGATGCCATTTCACTCTCCATTTGTGTGTGTGTGTGTGTGTGTGTCGTATATTGTGTTTTGGGGATAGTTGTGTAATGTAGTATTGATTCTTTTGTCTCTAAGGTGAAAATGTCTTAAGGATATTTTCAAAACACAGGTGTAAACACGGACACACACACACACACACACACACACACACACACACACACACACACCTATTACTATATCCTCCTCCCCCTTTCTCCTTAACCTAACCTAACCTAACACAACACTAACACTAACCTAACCTAACCTAACACTAACTAACACTAACCTAACCTAACCCAACACAACTCAAACCTAACCTCCCAAATAATGTTAAAAATGTTTTCATCTTTAGGGGAAATAAACTAAAGTGGAGAGTTTTCAGGTAATCCAAAGAATCAAGGTAAGTTTCTTTCTTTCTTTTCAATCATTTACTCTTTTATTTCACTCCCAGGTTTGTTCGTGGCTATTTTCAAACACCTGAGTGAAATCACCGTACGTGCAGAAATTACCTGAACATTGGGGGGGGGGGGGGGGCGATATTTCCAGATGGGAGACAGAGTGGAATAGAAATTGAATAAAATCGTCATTATTTCTCCTCTTTCTCCTCCTCCTCATCCTCCTCTTTCTACCTCTCCTCCTCCTCTTCCCTCAGGAGTTGTTAGACAGCAGAGCGCAGGTGTTGCTTTCTTCTTCTTCTTGTACTTCCTTACTTACTTACTTTCTTGCTTACTTAGGTAAGGTTAGGTTTAAGGTATTTTTATTTAGTAACATCAGTACGTATATTTATATTTTTAGGCTTAGGAGTACAAAGGTAGTTTGGTAAACACAGCATAGCGACACTGCACTTGACATTCAACGAGGAACCAGCCCGTATCCACCCACCCCTCGACCTCACCCCCAAAGCACCAGAATTCTACAGTGTCTGGCGTTAACCTCCATTTATTACTGACAGGTGGCATACGTACGTCAGACGAACGTTCGCCCGTCTTTCTGCTTTTAGTGGGAGTAGTGGAGGCGTTGTTGTCACTCGCCTGAGGTAATGCGTCAAGCTAAGCTTATAGTACGGTGTGTGTGGGAGAGTTGCTTACTGACATCATAGCCACGGCAAAGAACAGAGAGAGAGAGAGAGAGAGAGAGAGAGAGAGAGAGAGAGAGAGCAACTGAACAAGAGAGAGAAAAATAGAGAAAAAAGAGAGAAGATAGACAGGCAGACAGACAGTTAAACAAAAATAGAGTGAGGGTAAGTAAAGTTGCCGGTGAGGGCGAGAGAAGAGAGAGAGAGAGAGAGAGAGAGAGAGAGAGAGAGAGAGAGAGAGAGAGAGAGAGAGAGAGAGACAGTTGGTAGTTTCTGAGGCAAAATACCAGAGGAAACTTTTGCTCTCTGTGTGGCTGTATCACCTTATATACTTCAGCTAGTGGTTGAATATATATCTACAGGGTATTAGAACCACGTAATTGATAACACACACACACACATACACACACACACCAGGTGATAATGATGTACTGAAATATCACGTAAATTTAAACAAAGTCTCAGAAGTGTAATTTATTTTCAAAACAATTTAATCTCACTAATTCAATATATAATAACGTTTTGTAAGTAGATTATAGAATAGCCTAATAACAACACTGATTAGACCTACTTGTCATTGTGTCAGATGCTCTAGTGTAGTGAAGTGTCAACAGCACGGAGGAATATATTTTTACCGTCAACAACACACACACATGACTAACTCTCATTCAGATTAACTCCGGCCATTGTTTAAAGTTACACTCTTGTAATTGGCACCGATTCCTAATATTTATTTTCTTACTTCTCTAATTATAAGAGTTTATGTTATTGTATTCTTAAACTCTTTGTTATTATGAACTATACAGGTGTAGTCAGGTATTCCAATTACTAGTAAAGTGTTCAGAAATTTTAACACTATCTGCTCAAGTGATGATGTGTTAGTATATTTTTACCTTTATATATTTACCTTGTCATAATTACTGTGTGTATGAGGTGATATAAATATATAATGAGTATATCTCGTTATAGTTGTATAATTTAGGAAATATATCATAACTCTGGTCTATATCCTCATAGTTTATTATCAGTGTCGTGTTTTAGAGTAATATATTTCTTCATTAACCTATATTGTGCTAATGGGTTAATAATATCGTTACTATTTCTTTATTTATTTTTTCTCTAATATTTGACGTAATATAGTTTATGTATATTATTATTTCTCCTCTAATCCTCTCTGGCGTTAGTGTTTTGTTTTTGTGGTTAGAACTTGAATTAAAAAGGATTGGAATCTATAGTATTAAGGGATTAAACTTTATGAAACTCTGAGAATCAATAAGGTAATCCGGTTTGACTATGTGTTAAAAGTCAAACTCCAAGAGGCTTTTGTAGTAATTTGTATACGTCTATTTATATATTCATGTGCGTGTGTGTGTGTGTGTGTGTGTGTGTGTGTGTGTGTGTGTGTGTCTACTCTCAATCCACACTCAACCTGTACCCAGCTTACACCCAACACCCAACAACCTACCTACAGGCTGCCTACACTCAACCTACAACCGATTTCAGGCTGCCTACACCCATCCATCAACCGATTTCAGGCTGTCTACACCCATCCATCAACCGATTTCAGGCTGTCTACACCCATCCATCAACCGATTTCAAGCTGCCTACACCCATCCATCAACCGATTTCAGGCTGCCTACACCCATCCATCAACCGATTTCAGGCTGTCTACACCCAATCTACGACCTAGCTACAGGCTGCCCCACTACACCACCTATCTTCCTTTAGAGAATTTGTGGCAAACATGTAAAAGGTTTGTATTTACCGAGTTTTTGTAACTATTCTTGCTAGAGAAGAGCTTTTAGCGGACCTCGTACACAAACAACGCCAGCCGTACACCGTGAAGATAACACTCTCTATTATCCTTCCCCTCGCTCTTACACACACACATCTCTCCCCCCACCTCTCTCTCTATCTCGCAACGCACTTTCTCTCTCTCTCTCTCTCTCTCTCTCTCTCTTTCACACTTTCTCTGTCTCTCTTTCACACACTATCTCTCTCATTTTTACACACACACTCTCTCTCTCTCTCTCTCTCTCTCTCTCTCTTTCACACTTTCTCTGTCTCTTTTTCACACACTATCTCTCTCATTTTTACACACACACACTCTCTCTCTCTCTCTTTCACACTTTCTCTGTATCTTTTTCACACACTATCTCTCTCATTTTTACACTCTCTCTCTCTCTCTCTCTCTCTCTCTTGGTCTGTCTACCTGTTTGTTTGTCTCTGTCTCTCCCCCTCTACCGTAAATATAGCTCTCACTGTTTACCTGTTACTCTTTTCCCTCTTTTCATCAACTCTGTAACATGACCCGGTAGGGAGAGACGGGAATAAGAAGAGGGACTTGCCGACCCTTTTAATTAGCATTGAAGTGTTATCTACCTCAGTTCACTTTAGGACTTAAGGTAATTGGTAGATTATAATTATTAAAGAGCTTTGGTGAGGTTAAGTTAGGTGGAAACTTCAGTAGGTGAGGTTAAAGTTGTTTGAGATTATAATACGAGTTGGGATTAAAATTTGTAGGTAAAGGGTGTGTCTTCAGATTATCAGAGCCAGTGTTGAATGTGTCATTAATCAAGAGAGTTATACCATGAACTGTTAATACTCTTATGATTTAGATTCTGTCTTTTTGTAGCCCATAGTTTTTGAGACAGGTGGGATAATGTACCCGAGGTGTATTAACCTTGAGCATGATAATAGAGACATCATTATTTCTCCGGTAGTTTCACATACTGTTGGTGCTCACTCGTCACACACTGCTAGGTCGTGTCCAGGCTTAAGGTGACTCACTGTGTCTGCTCCTCTATCTCACCCGGCAGCCGAGGAATGCCTGAAGGAGAGGTCATCAAGGGTAGCTGTGTATAGTGTAAGTGGAAGAGAACTTGTGTCTCGTACAGAGTTTTGTAACTTTTACTGTCTAGTACGTGCGAGAAGCTCTTAGGACCAGGAAATACCCAGATGTGGGGCAGAAAAGTTCACGAAATTTCTGGAAACGAACATTGCGATTAGCTCAACAAATTCTCCCTGGACGAAGAGATGCTTGAGGTCACCACCAGGTACAATGTGGTCACTGTTGGTCTGACTCATCGTCCAGTCTGTCTCCCCACGTAGCACTGATTGGGTTCGTATACAATATCTCCGTAAGATCTTTACATCACAGAAAGTATTATCGAGTTAATAGTATAAAAACAAACTAAAACAAACTTATTGAACACACTAACATAACCTCTCCATGCCACCTCGCCTCACGCCTCTTGGGTGAGTTACTATATGACCAGTAAACTAAGAACGTGTCTAACACTACCACCACGTCTGGACTATGTATGTTGACGAAGCTGTGCGTTACCTCGCCAACACTACTAATAAAACACACAGTGGTGGCACACAGTAGGCTGATGGGCCGGTCCCTCATGTTGACAGCAGACGAGTTCACGGTGTAGGTGCAGTACTGTACCTCATCTCTCTCTCTCTCTCTCTCTCTCTCTCTCTCTCTCTCTCTCTCTCTCTCTCTCTCTCTCTCTCTTACTTTATACTAAAATGAATGAAACAGGGATAAGAATGAGAGTTCCCTCCCTGTCCTTTCCCAGTTTAAAGTTGCTATCCTAACTCAGCTCATTTTTAAAAGTAACCCTCTTAGCCAATTAAATTTATCAAAAGGCTTTACAAAAGTCATCAGAGGGCCAGAAACTTCAGCTGGTCAACACACCATTCATTTATGGCGCAAACTTACTCCCTCCCGAGATTCGATTAAGGCTTTGGAATGAAAGATTTACCGACGGAATGACATACTTGAGGACGGGCATAGCCAAGGTGAATCTGCCATTGAGTCAGTTCCCAGGGTCGTAAAAGCTCTTTCTTCTGCACGTCTCTGGAGTGAGGCAGGTGTGGGTGGTGGGGGTGGTGGTGGTGGGGGCATGGACGTGGTGTGGGTGGTATTGGTGGTGTGGGTGGTTGAGGGTGGGGCTAAGTAGGGTGTATATTAGCCCAGGACATGACAGTAAGGGTCCCTAACCATCTCCCTGGTGTTGTAGGTTCTGGAAATAAATCAGGACCTGGCGCTTCCCCTGTTCAGAACCTTGAGATGAGTCACCCTTCCTGCTCTTCTATCGTGTCCAGTAGTTGAAGATAGAATGAGAGATAGGCCGTCCAGGATAGGTATAGTTGAAGATAGAATGAGAGATAGGCCGTCCAGGATAGGTATAGTTGAAGACAGAATGAGAGATAAGCCGTCCAGGATAGGTATAGTTGAAGATAGACTGAGGGATAGGCTGTCATGGTTGGTGGTGTGTGTTTTAGACGAGAGGAACCTTCGTACTTCACTACAAGGTTTCAAGACTTTTTTTTGTTTACTTGGTGAGAGGTGTGAGTTAGGCT
The DNA here is from genome assembly GCA_958450375.1 of Homarus gammarus. Lineage (NCBI taxonomy): Eukaryota > Metazoa > Arthropoda > Malacostraca > Decapoda > Nephropidae > Homarus > Homarus gammarus. The sequence goes on along the minus strand of CAUDMG010003875.1, from coordinate 1,195,865 downwards.
TAACCCCCCCTCCCCTCTCTCTCTCTATCTGTCCCTCTCTCTCTTTCTGTCTGTCTGTCTGTCTGTCACCCTTAAGATCATACCACATGGACGAAAGAACAGCTAAAAATACTCATACTATTCTGCATAAGGAATAAATATAAGATATGGTCATGTTGTGTTTACATGAATTGCTCCCCACACCTCGACCTTTCCAGGTACTTGAGATGGAAAGGAGGAGAAAAAGAGATAGAGAGAGACGATGACAGGGAAAGAAAGAGAGAGAGAGAGAGATACAGAGGGGTAAAGACAGAGAGTAAATGGAAAAAGAGACAGAAAAAAGAGAGAGAGAGTTAGAAAAAGAAACAGAAAAACAAAATATATATTAGATGAATGAGGAAGAAAAAAGAGAAACTAAAAAAAAAAAAAGAGAGAAAAATATAGACAGTAACAAATAGAAGAAAATGGGGGAAGAAAAAATTAATTAAAAGACAGAAACAAATGAAAGAGAGAGAGAGAGAGAGAGAGAGAGAGAGAGAAACGAATAGAGAAATACACACAAAAATAGAGAAAGGGGGAGAATGGCAGAGAGACAGAAAGGCAGAGAAATGGAAGACGGATAGGGAGGGAAAAGAGACAAACAAACAGACAGACACAAAGAGACAGATGGTAACAGAGACAAACTGAGAGACAGGATGAGAAAGACAGAAATAGGGAACTAAAAGGGCAGAGAGTGAAATAGAAGAGAGAGAGAGAGAGAGAGAGAGAGTCATTAAAAAAACAGACAGACAGAAAGAGAGAGAGAGAGAGAGAGAGAGAGAGAGAGAGAGAGAGAGAGAGAGAGAGAGAGTATGTGGGAGTGGGTTCATTCTCCAGACAATAGGTGAAGCTGGATTACCGGGAGGAGGCGGTAAGACGAGAGCTGTGACGACTTACTCCGAAGACTTCTCCTTTGTGTACTGTATTTTCAGAAGGCTTCGTGTACTTCAGGACCTACGTAGGGGTTTTATTACTTCCGTCGTCGGCACTCACCAAGGCTTCAGTTACGTTAGCATCCATGGAGGCTTCAGTTACGTTAGCATCCATGGAGGCTTCAGTTACGTTAGCATCCATGGAGGCTTAGTTACGTCAGCATCCATGGAGGCTTAGTTACGTCAGCACCCACGGAGGCTTCAGTTACGTCAGCATCCATGGAGGCTTAGTTACGTCAGCATCCATGGAGGCTTAGTTACGTCAGTATCCATGGAGGCTTCAGGTACGTCAGCACCCACGGAGGCTTCAGGTACGTTAGCATCACTGAGGCTTCATTATTTATGTCAACACTCACGAAGGTTTCATTACTTAAGTCAACACTCAGCAGTACCCAATAACTGAAGTCATTCAAGCACCAATTAACAGATAATTCAGTAACATGTGTGAACCAGCGTCATACAGGTTAATTGACTCTAGCCAGGTATATATATCATGGCCTTTAGTACAGACTCCTCTAATGAATCTCTGCCAACGAGTAATACATACAACATTCATCTCATATTTGAGCCTTTGACCTCTGTGTACATTGTATAAGGTCACTGATCCTGTAAACTGGCTGTGGAAACCACACAAAGCTGCTGTCAGCCGTCTTTTTGCAAAATCCTATTAGTATAGCTTGAAAAGTAAATAAAAGAATCGTGTTGAAAAGCAAATATCATTTTTTATTTGTTTCCGCTTCTGAATTTTGTATAAAAAAAAACGCAGTAACAAAGAAATATATTTATTTTTTCGTATATTCTATCTTTCGTGTGACAGTTAGCCAGTATCTCCTGAAGATTAGACAACCACAGTTTAAACCACCTGAAGATTAACCACCCTTAATCAATGGTGTTATTCATACTTCTTTATAAATACAAAACAAACCCTGTAACACCATAACACCTTACCCACTTAGATAATGGCATTTTTGCACGCTTCTTAATAAACACTTCAGCACCATAACACCCCGGCCATGATTGTATTAGGCAGCATTAGTCAACCATCCCCCAAACATAACCCGTGTTTGACCGACCTCCCTCAGGGGCGATATTGTCCATTTAGCTTAGAGGAATTTATTCCGTATTTAATGGTGTTTAAAATTACTTCATCACTTAAAGTCGTTTATTTTATTTATTTTTACGAGGGGAGGGTGGGGAAGGGGCGTAGGAGGAAGATGGTGGTAGGGGGGAAGGAAGGTGGTGGAGGGAATGGAGAGGAAGAAGGAAAGGAGAGGGTAGAAGGGAATGGAGTCAGGAGAAGGTGGTGGAGGGGGCGAGGGAGATGTGTGGGGGAGAAGGAAGGAGGGGGAGGAAATGGATGTGAGGAGGATCGTGGATGTGGAGAGAAGAAAGGGGGAGAGAAAGAAAGAATGAGAGGAGGGAGGGAGGGAAGGAAGGAAGGAAGGAAGGAAGGAAGGAGAGAGAGGGGAGGGGGAGGGTAGGGTTCACTTTTTCAATTACTTCCTGAAGGCTTGACGTTTTGAAGAGCGAGGAGCACTTAGTCCTTCCCAAGGCCTTCCTCCGTCAGGTACTTCACTTTATAAAATTGTTTGTAGCGGGAGGACGTATTACGGGGCCTCACCGGTGTACGATAGAAGAGAAGAATTTGTTGTGATTTTTTCGGTGTCTTTTGGTTTACTATAGTGAGTAATGATAAGACGAAATAAACATGTCTTAAATGCTGGTATATTGTGGCTTAAACAAGTTAGATAATAATAAAACAACAACAACAACAACAACAACAATACTACTAATACTACAACTACTACTACATTTTTATTTCAACGTGGCCTCCATCCTCCCCCTATACCCCTTCGCCGCCATTTTATTTCCTTAAAATTGAATATCCTAATACATAAGTAGCTACCCTAGCCGTGTTGGGTTAGTTGAGCCGCAGATCTATGCGGCATTCAGTGACTGTTGCCTCATAGTCAATATCTGCAACTGTTGTCGGCTTTGGGGCGGATGCTCTCGTTCCCCTGAGGCAGAGCAAAGCCGACCTAAGGAGAAAGAAGGACAGTCGACATCTCATCCAGGCTGTAACATAACTTCTGGGCTGCTGCTTCTGTTCGGATAACACCTCCGCGAGTCTGGCGTAGAAGCATCTTGCACTTGGTCCCATCCCACCAGAGGTTGTGAACACTAGAGGAGTGAAGCTGCCTTGATCAACGTTCTGAATTCTCTCCCCGTATGCCCTTATCTTATCGTTCTCGTTCCTCCTGTGTGCAGCATCGAGAGCTAAGTTATGGTGACATGCTGCCATGGGATCACAAATACTATTATTACTACTACTAATTGCCAAGTTATAATTACAACAACAGAAAACAGATATGTTCAAAATATTTTCCTTATCACAATTACGAGAATGAAAATTATATTCAAATGTTTAACCTGTCGTAATTAACACTTAGGGAGAGAAAATTCTAAAATCCCATTTTAGGATTTTCTCGTCATTTATGTTCTGTAGTAATAACACCAACATCGGTAATAGAATTGTTTGGGCTTTTTTATATTCTCTCAACATTGTCTGGATCAAGTTTCCACGTAATCAAGGTGTTGAAGCATTGAGACAAGAGCTGGTATCTGTTGAAATTATTTTGTATAACTCAACGTAATAATATTAAATTGTAACTCAACCTCGTAGCAACTTGCCCCGCGGAATACTAAAGTGCCTCAGCATATTCGGATGGTGAGCTTCTGTGTGAATTCAGTGTGGAAATTGTCTTGTTTTCAGGGATAGGTCATAGATTTCTCGCAATAATTCGTATAATTTATATTTCATGTCTATAAAAATACAAACAGTTGTCTTGGTTTATTACTATTATAAATAATTAGTCTGATGAGCGTATGTGGCCACCAGATGTTTTCAAGGGTTGAGACGAATTAACTATTTCTCATTAGTTACTTTAATTCCGGTAAATTAGTTTGTGTAAACAAACTACTCATAGATTATCGTTGTATTTTAAGTATTAATTATAAGAAGTAACACTGAGTAATACAAGTAAACCTTAAAACTAATAAATTGTCGACATACCGTCCGACATGAGAAATCTACTGGATGAGTTGAACAATACACACCAGCAACTACCAGTCGTTTGTCTGACCACAGTGCTGCATGGTTCCTGTTTCGCGATGAAAGCTGCTTTGTGAAGTGTGATGATTGTACGATAAAGAAGAGTGAAGAAAAGAACATCGTGGTGCAAACAGTGGTTAATGAAGAGGCACTGCAATGGAAGTTTTGGGCGCATATTTAATGAACTTGCGATAGAAAGTGAAGGAGATTTTCGAAATTATGTCGGTATGTTAGTAATGGTTTTTATTCTCTTCCTGACGAAGTAAAACCGCTAACAGAGACACAGGACTTAGAGAGTATTTCACCAGGAGGATGTCTCGAAGTGTGAATGCAATTATTCTTGAGACATGCCAAGCTATCTACCAAGTACCTCAAACACAACAACATGAAGGTAAGAATAGTTATATATGATTCGAACAAGTGGTAAAAGCCAATAGTCTAGTTTGTCATTTTTACTAGTAATTTAATTGTTTAGAAAATAGCCTATTATACGTATACTACAAACAAACAGTCATTTGGTAATAACTATACAGTATAAAAGCTAATTAAGACACACTGACAGAAGTGGGTCCGGCAGGGCGTCCTGATCGCATGGTGATCGAACACCACAAAAACCGCCATTGGTCATCAACGTAACATATTCAACACTGACTCAAGTCTTTAGAGAGCTTCATCAGAGATTCATAACCCCGTCCTGTGATAAAGCTAAGAGTCTGAGAGTCTACAGGAGGGACGTGATTTCATTGAAGAGGGGAAGGAGGAGGTAAACCACCATTTATCAAGTTATTAAATCATTTAGTCGTGATTGTGTGTGTGTGTGTGTGTGTAAGAACTCACCATAGTATAAGAGAGGGAGTCATATGGGGAAGTTCTTTGGAGTTCATATGTATTCATGACTTTGTTTCGTTGCATAAGTCAGCTCTATGTTTGTCATTCCTGATTGACTTATTGATAGATGATTGACTCTATGGGAGTTTGTCATATGTTCTTCCTGTTAGTCTCTCTTCCTCCCTAGTATTCTCCCTGCCAGCCTCCTCCCCCTAGTGTTCTCCCTGTCAGCTTCACTCCCTCCTTAGTATTCTCCCTGCCATCCTCCTTCCTCCCTTAGTATTCTCCCTGTCAGCCTCCCTTCCTCCCTTAGTATTTGCCCTGCCAGCCTCCTCCCCCCTTAGTATTCTCCCTGTCAGCCTCCCTCCCCCTTAGTATTCTCCCTGTCAGCCTCCCTTCCTCCCTTAGTATTCTCCCTGCCAGCCTCCTCCCCCTTAGTATTCTCCCTGTCAGCCTCCCTTCCTCCCTTAGTATTCGCCCTGCCAGCCTCCTCCCTCCCTAGTGTTCTCCCTGCCAGCCTCCTTCCCCCCCCCCCTTAGCATTCTCCCTGTCAGCCTCCCTTAGTATTCGCCCTGTCAGCCTCCCTTCCTCCCTTAGTATTCTCCCTGTCAGCCTCCCTTCCTCCCTTAGTATTCTCCCTGTCAGCCTCCCTCAACGCGTCCAGTTATCAAGTCAATGGTCGGCCTCGCTAGGACATTAGAGACATAATTCACCTGGCGTTAAAACCCACAGACACGCGGGAATACATAGCACAGTACAGTAACTCTTCACTAACATATTATCCATGTGAGTTAACTACATATATATCCCCCCCCCACCCCTCCCCACACACACACATTTACACATAACATACCCTGAAATACTCGTATATATACACAAACATGGTTATATATACAAAACATATATACACACACAGTACATATACCACAGCTAGACACATGCGGTCGATACAGGAACACTCAGACCCGTTGCCAGGGTTACAGGTTGTAAATATATTATAGTATATCAAGTTCAGAAGACTACAAGTTTGGTGAGGGAGCAATAACTCGTGAATCTTTAAGAGCGAAACACACACACACACACACACACACACACACACACACACACACATACACACACACACACACAGACATGAGCATTGTCTTATTACCGTATAATAATAATAATAATAATAATAATAATAATAATAATAATAATAATCAAACCTTTCTAGTACTCATTAGAATAAAATAAAAATGTTCAATATTTACCAAGTCTTCCTCCCTCACTAATTCAATGGGATGTGGCGGTATTCATAACCTGCCTTGACCGTAAGTGTTTACCCGAGGAAACTAAAAATTAACACTCTGTCTCTCTCGACTTCTGGCCGTCTCCCTCTCTCCATTTCATCGTCTTTATTGTTTTTTTTTCACTTATTATATATAAATCGTTGTTATTCATAAGCGGATTTGTGTTGCTGTTTTTTTTTTTAATATGGTGTAAATGGCAGGTGTACAGTTAGGGTAATTACATATATACATACATAGACACCACATATTATATACACACATACAGACACACACCTACCTATGTTAACCTTTAAGCTTGAAGATTAACACCCACCTAGGCTTTCAGGACGTGACTTCTTATTTATACCAAGAGAGAAGTTTCCTCTTCACCCTCTCGCTGTCAGTCTCCTCTCACTCCAGGCTGCTGTACCATCGCCCCCTAAAAAAGTGGTTCCTTCCTGTGAACTTCTCCTGGCCACACGTACGCGACTAGTCAGTAAGTGTTTTTTTTTTTCTTTTTTCTTTTTTTTTTCAGGTGACTTTGGTAGAATATTCTGTTGTGGTTCCTTTGGTTCGAGCTAACACGAGTGCTTCAGGTTTTACAGTGACACTTTTGGTATTATACTTTCATGGCAGTATAGCTTTATGACACTATAGCTTCTTGACACTATAGTTTTATGACACTATAGCTAAAGGACAGTATAGCTTTATGACACTATAGCTTTATGACACTATAGCTTCTTGACACTATAGTTTTATGACACTATAGTTGCAGGACAGTATAGCTTTATGACACTATAGTTTTATGACACTATAGTTTTATGACACTATAGCTTCTTGACACTATAGCTTCTTGACACTATAGCTTTATGACACTATAGCTTTATGACTATAGTTTTATGGCACTATAGCTTCACACCACAACAGTTCCGCACCATAACAGTTCCACGCCATAACAGTTCCACGCCATAACAGTTCCGCACCATAACAGTTCCACACCATAACAGTTCCATACCATAACAGTTCCACACCATAACAGTTCCACACCACAACAGTTCCACACCATAACAGTTCCACACCATAACAGTTCCACACCATAACAGTTCCACACCATAACAGTTCCACGCCATAACAGTTCCACACCATAACAGTTCCACGCCATAACAGTTCCACACCATAACAGTTCCACGCCATAACAGTTCCACGCCATAACAGTTCCACACCATAACAGTTCCACGCCATAACAGTTCCACGCCATAACAGTTCCACGCCATAACAGTTCCACACCATAACAGTTCCACACCATAACAGTTCCACGCCATAACAGTTCCACGCCATAACAGTTCCACACCATAACAGTTCCACGCCATAACAGTTCCGCGCCATAACAGTTCCACACCATAACAGTTCCACGCCATAACAGTTCCGCGCCATAACAGTTCCACGCCATAACAGTTCCGCGCCATAACAGTTCCACGCCATAACAGTTCCACGCCATAACAGTTCCACACCATAACAGTTCCACGCCATAACAGTTCCACGCCATAACAGTTCCACGCCATAACAGTTCCACACCATAACAGTTCCACTCCATAACAGCTCCACGCCATAACAGTTCCACACCATAACAGTTCCACGCCATAACAGTTCCACACCACAACAGTTCCACACCACAACAGTTCCACACCATAACAGTTCCACGCCCTAACAGTTCCGCACCATAACAGTTCCACGCCATAACAGTTCCACACCACAACAGTTCCACACCACAACAGTTCCACACCATAACAGTTCCACGCCCTAACAGTTCCGCACCATAACAGTTCCACGCCCTAACAGTTCCGCACCATAACAGTTCCACGCCATAACAGTTCCACACCATAACAGTTCCACGCCATAACAGTTCCACGCCATAACAGTTCCACACCATAACAGTTCCACACCATAACAGTTCCACGCCATAACAGTTCCACACCATAACAGTTCCACGCCATAACAGTTCCACACCATAACAGTTCCACGCCATAACAGTTCCACACCATAACAGTTCCACGCCATAACAGTTCCACACCACAACAGTTCCACACCATAACAGTTCCACACCATAACAGTTCCGCACCATAACAGTTCCACGCCATAACAGTTCCACACCATAGCAGTTCCACGCCATAACAGTTCCACGCCATAACAGTTCCGCGCAATGCCTCAAAAAATCGGGTTTAAGGATGAGGCTGTTGGCGGGTTCTTCAGTGATTGTATCGTAGGCCACAGTCCCCGGCGAGGTTGTGGGCGATGTGGGAGCTATTCTGACGAGTGATGGCGCCACACCCCCGGCCCCACCACTTTCTTGCACCCTCATCACTCAACACCTCCCTTTCCTCACTACTTTCTTGCACCCTCATCACTCAACACCTCCCTTTCCTCACCACTCTCTTGCACCCTCATCACTCAACACCTCCCTTTCCTCACTACTTTCTTGCACCCTCATCACTCAACCTTCACCTCCCTACACTATTCTCTTGCATACCCTACCACCACTACTACCACTACTATTGTCACATACGCTATTACTATTACTACTACCACCAGTACACTTCTCCCCCGACTACCACCAAGACACTTTCACCAGCACCAACAATCCCCTCCCCCCACCACCACCACCACTACCACCACTACCACCAACAACCCCCCCCACCACCACCACTACCACCATCGCATATTCCCCCTCATATCAACCAGCAATATCACATCTACTCGAGGTATAATCCTGACTTGCCGAGATTCGTACCTTGAATAATTTTTTGGTTCCCCCTCGTTGAAGATAAGGAATTTCTTCTTCTTGCTCTAGAGTCCCTGTGCAATTCCGATGTCATTTTGATTGTCTTCTTTGAGTTCTCTTTTTTTTTTAGTCTTTATATCAACCGTAAAGAGGAAAGATATTAGATGGGGGAACTTGGGAGCAGGATTGAGATTCACCAAGATTTTGATGTTTTCTCTTAAATGGAGGTGTAGGATATTTCTGGTCTGTTAACTTAATCTAACTTTGCTTACTCTGACGTAAGTTAACCTAACTTAGGTTACCTTAACTTAAGCTAACCTGGCTTACTCTAATGTAACTTAACCTGGCTTACCCAAACCAAACTTAACCTAGCTTACCCTAACCAAACTTAACCTAACTTACCTTAAAGCAACTTAACCCAGCTTACCCAAACGTAACATAAACTAACCTAACAGGAAGTTTGAGAGTATTTTTAGCCGAACTTATAGCAAAACTTTACCTATCCTCTCCTAACCTAACTTAACCTATCCTCTCCTAACCTAACTCAATCTAACCAAATCAGAGACGTAAGAGGGGAGGGGGGGGGGGGGGAGGGGAGGAACGAACTACTCTGTTCACATAATAGACTCCCCCCCCACCAACCCCCCTATCCCCACCACCCCCTCCCCCTTCCTAGATGTGTGTCTGCTCAGCCCAAGTTACGAGAGGAAAAAAATGACCTTAGAATCTTTTAGAATCGCAGTAAGACCGCACAAGGAGGCGATTCCATCACCAGCAGTGGCTCTCCTGTGATCTCATGGAGCCACGAAACTACTACATATTTTTTTTATTTATTTTTTCTGAAGACAAAGTACGTTGATGTAACTTTAATGTGACCTAACTGAACATTATTTGGATAGGTTAGGTTAGGTTAGGTTAGGTTAGGTTAACGTCGCCTGAAGTCAAAATTATTAGTAGTCTTGTTTCAGGTACTTTTTTTTTTTTTTGCTCTGAATCATTGGACTGTAATCAACCTTTGGGCCTCAAGTCGTCTCCTCTCCCACACTGATCTGATGCTCTCACACGCCTCCGTAACCCCATGTTTGTTCTGGGGTCAGTCTCTCACCTCCTCCTTCTCCTCCTCCTTCATCATCTCCACCATTATCGGCCCTGTGTGTGTACCTCCCCTCTCCTTCCTTCCTATCCCTCTTACATCTCTCGTATCCATCCTCAACCATATCTCTCGATCTCATTCTTTAATTCCCTCTACTTCTTCTTTCTCTTCATTTCTTTTCATCCTTCTCCCCCTTCTTCTCTTTTCATTATCACATTTCCCCAACCACTTCAGTATTGACTCACTTCTCAGCGTAATCTTACTTATTCTTCGTGGAGTTTCCTTTACCTTCACACACCTGTTAATTTTCCCGTCAACAGGAGTAACACGGCGTCCCCTTCACAACGCACATTGGTAATTCTCTTCTTGTCCACCAGGTGAGATAATTTTAAGAGGATTAGATTCCCTTTAATCGTCGCTAATACTAATAGGATTCTAATGGCGTAAATTCTTGTGTGTGTGTGTGTGTGTTTTTTTTTTATCCTTCTAAAAGCTCCTTCGATTGGATGTCTTTCTTGCCGTCAGATATTGTGTTTATTCTTGATTTTATATATATTTTTTTTTAATTGTTGATAGTTTACAGGTATAAATGTACTCACCTGTAAAAAGTACCTGTTTCAATCTCTCTCTCTCCTCTCTCTCTCTCTCTTACACACACACACACACACACACACACACACACACACACACACACACACACCGCTGTTTATTTCACCCGTTGTTTGTAGTACATCTGTTAACTACCCCTAAATATCCCCTCTGTTGTTGTTCATGGTGGCGGTCGTTCTCTTGACACAGTGGGTGATTTTACACACCATTATCTGTGCGTGTGTCTGTGTATGTATGTATGTATGTATGTATGTATGTATGTATGCATGTATGTATGTATGAAATGTATGTATGTATGTATGTATGTATGTATGAAATGTATGTATGTATGTATGTATGTATGAGAGAGAGAGAGAGAGAGAGAGAGAGAGAGAGAGAGAGAGAGAGAGAGAAAGAGAGAGAGAGAGAGAGACTAAAAAAAGAACGTTAGAAAGAATAAAAAAGCAGTAAAGTTAAAAAAACAATAAAATACCATTAAAAAGCGAGAGAGAAATAATCTATTTTCTTTCCCATCACCACAAGATTTTTTTTTTTTTATCTTTCTCGAAAAAAAAATAGACCTATAGTTTTGTTTTCATAAATTCCTTTTGAAACAGAGCGTCAGCATTCTAGATCATCTGGTGGATCAGAAGTAAATCCTACTTTACGCTTTGTTCCACCATAACTGAGCTTTAGTTCAGCCTTTAAATCACGGCTTTTAACCCACGTTTATCCTGAATGTATGTATGTATGTATGTGAATGAATGTGTGTGTTTGTATGTATGTATGTATGTATGCATGTATGTATGTATGTATGTGTATGTTTGTATGTGTGTTAGGATGGTGCCTGATTAAGACTGAATGCGTTAGGATGGTGTTTGGTTAAGACTGAGTGCGTTAGGATGGTGTTTGGTTAAGACCGAGTGGGTTAGGATGGTGCTTGGTTAAGACTGAGTACGTTAGGATGGTGTTTGGTTAAGACTGAGTGCGTTAGGATGGTGTTTGGTTAAGACTGAGTGCGTTAGGATGGTGTTTGGTTAAGACCGAGTGCGTTAGGATGGTGTTTGGTTAAGACCGAGTGCGTTAGGATGGTGTTTGGTTAAGACTGAGTGCGTTAGGATGGTGTTTGGTTAAGACTGAGTGCGTTAGGATGGTGTTTGGTTAAGACTGAGTGTGTTAGGATGGTGTTTGGTTAAGACTGAGTGCGTTAGGATGGTGTTTGGTTAAGACTGAGTGCGTTAGGATGATGCATCACTTTTTCCTCCTAATATGAACTCAAATAACCCATCTAGTTATCGTAAAGTCTTAGCACTAATTATATATCATTATTGTATTTAACTTTATAATCGTACCTATAGTTAAGAGGCAATATAAAACTATTTTACGATCTTCTTAGAATTTATCTCTCTATCTCAGCGTAAGTGAACCATTAAAATGAATTCTCACCTTTCCAGTATAATGGGGAAGACATTTAACTTGCTCGCTTTTGAGAATGCACCTCTTGTATTGCATTATAAGCAAGCCAGTTAGATACGTTCTCACATCTCGAGTCAGGAGTAAAAATTGATCTTAGGAATCTTTGCGTATCATCCAGCCTTGTGTTGCAGTATAAGCAAGCTAGTTAGATACTTCCTTACATCTCAAGATTGAAGGAGAAATCGAATGAAAACTCCTTTGAAAATCTTCGACTATACACCGTGTCACACACTCTCTCTCTCTCTCTCTCTCTCTCTCTCTCTCTCTCTCTCTCTCTCTTTAATCTGTCTCATATATCCGACTTGATTAAAAAAAAAGGATATACTCGCTCCCTTTCTTCCTTAAAGTGAAATATAGACGCAAGATTGTGTTCTTTCATCCTCACGTTGCCTCACTTCACGCATCGTCCGTGGTCAAGTATTTCACGGACGGGAGGAAACACGTACGCCAAGTAATAGCCCCGAGGAAAGGACATGTTAAGTGATGTTGATGCTTATTATTTTTTTTATTTTTTTTTCAACACCGGATAACAGAAGAAAAAAAGTTGGTTTAATAATCATAAATGCTTGATCTATACACACCCGAGGAGGAGTGAGGGTGAAGGGTGAGGGTGAGGAGGAGTGAGGGAGAAGGGAGAGGGGGAAAGAGGGAGGGGAGAGAAGGAATGGAAGAAAGAAAGGTGAAGAGGAAAGAGGAGGAAGAAAAGAAGAATCAACAGGAGAGGAAGGAAAAGGGAAGGAATAAAAAAAAAAAGCGAGAGAGATGAGGACTACGAGGAAGGAAACAGAGAGAGAGAGAGAGAGAGAGAGAGAGAGAGAGAGAGAGAGAGAGAGTAGTAGGCGATTAGATTGTAAAAACACTAAGTCTCTTTATATAGCTAACTCCCATAGCAGATAAACACCGCCTTGGGAAAACCTTCAACTTTTTTTTAATACATTTCGTCTCTAAAATTTCAAATGATTCAAAACCTTTTTAAAGTTTTTGGTGGTCGGTTCGTCGTTCCAGAAGTCATAAAGGAAAGAATACTAAGGAAATTATTATTGTAAATGAGATCTTAAAACAAAAGATATAGTATACATACATACATACATACATACATACATACTAACATATTTTAAATAATAAAAAAAAACACGAAAGCAATATACATGGACACGCAACACCACACACACGCACACACACACACAGAAAAAAAGTTAAAATATGTACACACAGGAACACACATTCAAACAGGTAAATTCCATGAACACATATACACAGACATTCATACACAAATATGCAAAATAAATATGCACATACACGCAAACTCACACAACTTACATGCACATATGAGCAATTCACACACACACACACACACACACACACACAAATGAAAACAATCAAACACACATCAATAAACACAATCCCTCGACACACATATATCTCTTTTGCACGCAGTCGACCAGGATAGGGCGATCCTGGATAAAATAAACGGAACGACGGAATATAAAGCTAAACGAGACTAGGATAAAGGGAGGGGGAGGTGGGATAATGATAGTATGAGGGAGGATGATACTTGTGAGAGGCAGGATAGTAATTGATGGATTCTGGATAAAGGCAGAGGGAAGGGGGATAAGGGAATATACTGAGTTAGAGGAAGGCTAATATGAATACTGAGATTAGTATTAGTATGAGACTGGATAATGTCAGTATAAGATAGGATAATGTCAGTAAAAGGGACAATAACATCAGTATAAGGTAGGATAACGTCAGTATAAGGCAGGATAATGTCAGTATGAAGCAGGATAATGTCATTATTAGGCAGGATAATGTCAGTATAAAGCAGGGTAATATCAGTATTATGCAGGATAATGTCAGTATAAAGCAGGATAATGTCAGTATTAGGTAGGATAACATTAGTATAAGGCAAGATAATGTCAGTACAAGGGACGATAACGTCAGTATAAGGTAACGTTAGTATAAGGCAGGATAAGGTAGGATAGCGTCAGTATAACAGGATAATTTCAGTATAAGGTAGGATAATGTCAGTATGAAGTAGAATAATGTCAGTATTAGGCAGGATAATGTCAGTATCAGGTAGGATAACATCAATATAAGGTAGGATAATATCAATATAAGGCAGGATAATGTCAGTATTAGGTAGGACAATATCAGTATAAGGCAGGATAATGTCAGTATAAGGTAGGACAATGTCAGTATAAGGCAGGATAATGTCAGTATAAGGTAGAATAATATCAGTAAAAGGCAGGATAACGTCAGTATAAGGTAGGGTAATGCCAGTATAAGGTAGGATAATGTCAATATAAGGCAGGATAAGGGCCTGGTGAGGGGAAAACCTACCCCCAGTATCAGGTGACACCAACTAGTACGGGAAAATGGATACCGTCTCCCAGGTTATTACATTCAGGAAAGAGAGAGAGAGAGAGAGAGAGAGAGAGAGAGAGAGAGAGAGTGAATGAAAATTAAGGACACGAATTATGTGGGAAAATTAACTGGAGAGAGGAAGCACAGGTATTCAGTATTCAACACAGGTATGGCGACAAGGAGAGGAAGAAGGTGATGGGATGAAGTGGGTCTTCTTGTAATGACCTCCCCATTTAATCAGCAAACCACCAGGGGGAAGGCACACATTCCTTTGTTACCCGATCACACATATGTACATCCTATATGTGTATGTATACGGCGTTCTTTTATTATGAATAACATGTACATACGATGTTTTAATTGTAGAATTTTTTAAGTAATGTTCATAATGTAAAACTGATAGATACAATGCTCATGATGTAGAATTTATACACCCGGTGTTGTCTTTATACAGAGGGCGTTTATAATGCAAGGGCTTACACACAATGCAGCTTATACACAGCCCTGATCTTTGTTGTGCTGGGTCCACCTCTCCTCTCCAGCACCCACCCACCCTTTACCTAGATTAGATTTCAATCAACATTCGACCATCTGCAGATTAAACTCGTATATTTTCCATTGCATAACTTCTGTTGACAAATAACAATCGTGGCTCTTTTGACTTTGTTTGTCTGTTGTCTTTAATCCGTGAGATAAGCGATAATAAACAGGAGACAATTAGTAAGGATGGAGAAATAAACAACACAAGATCACAGGTGTTGCATTAAGGTAAAAATACAGACATAGGTGAAGTAATGAGGAGCAAGAGAGGTGGTGAAGGGGTGATAGTGAGGTGGTAGAGACACATATTGGTGGTAAGGAGAAACACAGGTAATGGAACAGAGAGAACAGGTAGTGGGTACTCACCGAAGTGGGGGGAGAGAGCGAGGGTAAGAGTGAGAGTGAGGAGCGTGATGATGGTGGTGTTCATCACTACTACACGACCCTTCTGGCCACCTGATGAGTCCCCGACCCTCCACCACTCCCCCTCTACTTCATCACCTCCCTCTCACTCCCTCACTCTCACTCCAGACGATGACATCCACGTGTGAACCACCAGTCACTGTCGGGATCCTGGATATTCCTTTAGAGAGTTTTTTAAGTCGTCTGGGGAACTATCTGTGTTTTTTAAAGGTATTAAAATCGTTTATCACTTGACTTCTCTCTCACTCCCCACCAGGTGACGATATTAGCAGCGCGTGTCACCTTCCTTGTCTTCTTACCGAGTGTTCTGGGTAATATATCGTGATTCAGTCGGTGAAAAATTAGGTAATAAGTTATTAAAACGATTTATCACTTGACGTCTGCATGTGTGTTACCGTGGAGGGTAGTGTTGGCTCTCCAGGACCGGTCCCAGTGTCCTCAGTGAATGTTAAATTGAATTATCACTCTACTTCCCTGTCAGTCCACTCTGTCACTCCTCACCACACCATCACACGTTAACTTTAAACAGGAGCTGCCTCACACGGACCAAAAGGCCGCCTTATGAGTGTCATTCTCACTGTCAACTTATGAAACTGTCCCCCAGTTCGTGTTAAGTTTCTGCTGAACAAACTGTGTTTTTAAATTGTTAAATAAGGTAACATTTAAACTTGTTTCTCACGCCACACCAGTCGATGACGTGTACTGTACTTCCGTCACTGTCCTCACCGCAGGGAACAAGTCTATCTTTATAACAGGGTTAATCACTAAGCTGTTTTTATATCATACAGCAATTTTTTTCTCATTACAAATTTGTTAACGTTTTGTAATTTTTCCTTTATTTGTTTGTTTGTTGTTTGTTCACAATGGGTGTTGGGGGGGGGGGGGGTCGTCTGACCTTGATATTGTTTACTTTCAATCGTGAGCCAAGAGGAGGGGACACCACAGCTACCACTCACTGACAGTCACTATATACAATAATGTTTTAACTCTTCTTAGCTTCGAAATTTTTAACTTTAAAAACTTGTTTCTCTCTCAGTCACTTTGCCAAACTATAGTTATCAGTTCTACCAAGAACAGTATCTTGTGCTAAAGTTTGAAGAAATAATAGTATATACAACACACGCGCGTCAACTAAGGAACGTGTAATATTGAAGGTTTATCGGGAACTCCGGACGAAGAAACAGGAGCAAACTGTCCTGCCCCGTCGAGGTACGAGGCGATACTGAGGCTGGGCCTGGCGGTCTCCCCCCAGCAGCACCCAGCGCTGGCCTATTATACCGTGTAATCCGAACCTTTTTACTCACTCCACTGAGAATCACCTTTCCCAAAAAAGCAAACATCTTTTCTTTTGGAGGGGCAGCTGGGAAATATTTGTGAGTCTGTACTGAGAGAGACGATAGGGATCAGAGTCTCTTAATCTAACAGGAAACACTTGGACTTGAAAGTAGAGCCTGAAATATATATTTCATTAGACGGAAATTTTTACTTAACAAAACAAGCTTAATGAGAGTAAGTGGAACCAATTTATTCACGATGATTCCTAGTTTTTCCAGTTTTCTTTTTGTGGGGTAATTACTTTCATTACTTTTTATTATTATTATTATTATTATTATTATTATTATTATTATTATTACACATTCTCACACTCTCTCACCTGACACTACCATACTCTCCCTCACACCCCCACACGCTCTCTCCCTCATACTCCCACACTCTCTCCCTCACACCCCCACACTCTCTCACTCACACCCTCACACGCTCTCTCCCTCACACCCCCACACTCTCTCACTCACACCCTCACACGCTCTCTCCCTGACATTCCCACACTCTCCCTCACACACTCTCCCTCACACACTCTCCCTCCCACTCTCCCTCACACACTCTCCCTTACTCCCTTACACTCTCCCCGACAATCAATCTCGTCTCCAGGTACTCTGTTCACCCTTTACCAATTTTCTTTTCTCAAATATTTCACTTTTA
This sequence comes from Homarus gammarus, assembly GCA_958450375.1. Taxonomy (NCBI): domain Eukaryota; kingdom Metazoa; phylum Arthropoda; class Malacostraca; order Decapoda; family Nephropidae; genus Homarus; species Homarus gammarus. The sequence goes on along the minus strand of CAUDMG010003875.1, from coordinate 1,178,464 downwards.
TCATTCCTTTTGCGTCCATTTTATCCTCACCCGGTGTCTGGTCCATATGGAGGAGGAGGAGGAGAGAGAGAGAGAGAGGGGGGGGGGTGTACAGTAGGGATAGGGGGATAGGAAATGGTTGAGTAAAGGGAGGGGGAGAGGAAGTGGAGGATGGGAGGATAGATTAGGTTAGGTTGGGGAATGAAAAGGAGAGAGACAGAGAGAGAGAAAGAGAGAGAGAAAGAGAGAGAGCTAAGGAGAGAGAGCAGTCGGGGGAAGAACATGCTATACTTCCCCCTCCCCAACTGGACATATTTCATGGTACCGAAAAAATTTTGCTATGAACAAAAAGAATTTATGAATATAATATACATTTACAAATCACATTATATAAAATTAAAACTCAGAAAATATCCACAACATTTAGAAAATATAGCCTTAACCACGATTCTAACCTAACCTAAGCTAACCTAACCTAACCTAACGAAAACCAGTTTCAGGTTAAAGTAAATATTAAGCTAGGATAAATTTCAAGAGAAATGCAGTAGGCTGTATCCACACTGCCCCTTAAGCTATGTCAAGTCTGGAAGAGCTGTATCATTTTTCACTCTATATATTACAGCAGTTAAACTGTAAAGGTCACTCGGGAGAATATCGTTGACATATTGTTGAAGTGCGTGTGTGTGTGTCTGTAGCCGAGGGCAGTGGGTGTTGTAACTTCCACACACACACACACACACACACACACACACACACACACCTCACCACAATTCTCAGTTAATGTGCAATTGATACTACTACTACTACTACTAATAATAATAATAATAATAATAATAATAATAATAATAATAATAAGAAACTTCAACAGATTTATAAAAAAGTAATATATACCCAAGTTTCATCTGAGGAAAATATTCACATCCTTCCATAAATAACTTTTAATTCCTCTTATAATGCGATGGGACTCTTAGCTAGCCAGATGCCATTATGTCTGGACGAACAGTAAGAGATAGCGAAAGGTAAACAGAATGAGGATATGCAGAAAAATAAAGAGAATATAATGAATTCTATGTAAGTGTGGGGGTGTGGGGATGTGTGGGGGTGTGGGGGTAGGGGATGTGTGCGGTGTGTAGGTTAGGAATCTGAGGTGTGTGTGTGTGTGTGTGTGTGTGTGTGGCAAAGTGGCTGGTTAAGTCACGGACAAGGGAGTATCACCTCACAGTCTGAACCTCTTCCATGGCCAGCCTGTGTTTAACCCACTTTAACGTCTACCTTCATAAATTCTTGGATTCTGAAAATATTAATAAAAGGAGAAATAAAAAGATGAAGAAAAAATACCAAAAGTAAAAGAAGTGTCAAGGGAATAAAAGAAAAAAAAGTTAGAAAGGATAAAAGTAAAGATGGATAAAAGGAAAGAAATAGAAAAGTTTGATGATGGAAATAAAAAAAGAAACGTAAAATAATGGAAAACAGTAAAGAATAAGCGAAATATAAAATGAAAAAAATAAATAAAAAGAAAAACAAAAACAAAAACAATCGACAATCGGAAATTAATTACGTTTTTCCTGACTGTTTACTTATTTGAAGATGACCTTACCAATATAACTTGCCATAATTGTTTTTCCAGTGATATTTTTATGTTGGCCAATCACCAGCTAACATCAAGTCGACTCCTTGCCTATAAAATAACCAATTTATCCTAACCTAACCTAACCTAACCCTATTAGAATCATTCATAGTATGCCTCCCAATATGAACTCTCAACCATTTATCTACACAACACAGGACATTGCTTATTAATAATTAGATTTGATGAATAAAACTAATGAGAACTGGACTTGCAAATGTCACAGAGGAAATTGAAATTAAGAAAATGGTTAAATGTCAGCCAAGAGACGAGAGAGAGTTATAATATTTTGGGATATGGTCTAGTGTTTGACCTGTCCAGTACCGGTGCTGTCGATACACTTCCATGGGGGGGGGGGGGGGATAAAGTCTGAATAAAAGGCACATAAACGTCTACTGTAGTTGGTTTAGACTTTTAGAAGATGAAATAATAATCCTACCCCCTGCAGCAGTCGTTTAAACATGAGGTATATGAATGAGTGAGAAGGGAAAAGGGACGTCCCATAGGCCAAGTAACCCTTTACGGACAATGGGGACACAGCTTACTGAATATACTCAACCCCGGTGCCTCAGGGAGTATTGTGAGGTGGACACTACACTTGACTGCGTTCACTTTCCTCCAGTTGTATAAAGTTAGGTTCCTATTCACAGCTGGGTGGACTGGGAGCTTCCCCGGGGCACAAACCAACAATCGTGAGGACAGGAAACGAGCACTGCATCCACTAGGCCACCGCACCCTACAGGAGTTAAATGAATAAACCCAACATCTAATAAAACCCATTGAGTAAAGGACTACCCCGGGAGAATAACAGAGAGATAAAGAGGAATAATAGAAGATATGAAGACACCAAAAGCTTGATGAAAAAGAAGGAGAGAGAAAAATTCAAACTAATCTGAACCTCGGAAGGAAGACATTAAAGCGTTGGAAGTGGTATAAGAGTGGAGAGGCAAGTGAAGGCCAAGAGACGTCCACACTGCAACACGGTGTTAAGAAAAACAAAGAAAAGCAATTGTCTAATTATGAAGAAAATGTGAAACGTCTCTCAATGGAAGACATCTAGAAACCTTGAAGTCATTTATGTTGACTCTAACATTTCCCCTATTGAACTTAAAATTTATTAATCACCGGTTTTTTTTTACTTACACGATAAAATCTGAAAATATATCCTTAAAAAAAAATACATTCATAATAAAACAATGAATTACTAAAATACGAAAACAAAATAAACACACAAATCACACTTATCAATATCCCTAACCAATGACAAATTTAATCGAGTAAATTAGTTTTGTAGAAAGAAAAAAAAAAGAGAAGAAAAAAAAGAAAATCAGGTAAGATGGCGAAAACCAGAGTAAAAATAAGATCTCGTTCTTAAAAGAGTTGAGTTAATGGTTGAGGAAAAGAGGAGTGAGGAACACCTTGGAGGAAGGGCCCTAAGTCCATGAACGAGAGAGAGAGAGAGAGAGAGAGAGAGAGAAGAGATTAATACCCTATTATTCGTCATATATACGAGTACAATTCTACAACTAATTTTTTAATCGTCTTTAAAATAGCGAGTAACACAATAGCATGTAGATAGAACTCTGATATTCTTTACCATTAGCGGGATTTTACAGCTAATCCTCCACTGTAGCGAGACAAAAACTTAAAAACCAACGACTGTCAACATTACTTTATTTCTACATCAAATCTGACAGAATTATAAAAACAACTACAATAGTTAACCTCAACACAGACACAAAAAACCAACTTAGAACTGAAAATAAATTAACTAAAGTAAATATTTAAGAGAAACATACAAATTGCTAGCTTATAAGAGGGGAAAATTTTAAAAGGGAAATTTATTGAATATTCAAATCAAAGACAATTGGTGAAAGGTAATGAAAAACAGTCCTGGAAAAATTAAAAGAAGAGACGAAATTGCCTGATGTGACGACGGGAAATTCAATCGTGTATTCAAAATCATCAAATCTTTTCTTTCTGTCTTTCTTTCTTTCTTTCTTTCTTTCAAGATGGGAATTACTTGACTCTTGGCTGACTCAGATGTTGACATAGGGATAATAGAATCAAAGCGACTGATTACAAACATGACACAAGTACTCAAACCTACTCGGGGAAGGGAGGAAAGAGAGAGAGAGAGAGAGAGAGAGAGAGAGAGAGAGAGATATCATTATTAGGACTAAGATCGTGTTGAGACCAGTGTATAGACCATATTGTAAGGACAGACCAAAAGAGACCACCACCCCCCCCCCCCCCACCCCCAACCCCCCTACCCCCTTCCCTCCTTTAGCTGTACCGAAGAAGACCACCAACAGACCAAAAAAGACCAACCCCCCTCCCCCCCCCCCCTTTAGCTGTACCAAAGAAGATAAGAGACAGGCCCATAAATAGACCACCATTAGACAGATGATATGAGGAAATTTAGAGCCTCTTAGTGGACAGGAAATGGTAACGAGGAGGGAAAGTTGTGGGGGCGTAGGAGGGAGATCCTTCGTCACCAGTGAATTGTTTACAAGCCTTGGGTGTATACAGTGCTGTTGTTGTTGTTGTTGTTATTGTTATTATTATTATTATTATCATTATTATTATTATTATTATTATAATTAATTTAGACCAAGTACGATGAAGAATGAGACCACTGAGAATGAATTGAATAAGATAGAAAGAATTGTATCATGTATAATTAATTGTAATATTTCAAGTTTCTTACATCCTCAAGAAGGTATTGGATTAAATATATTAAATAGGTCACGCGATCTTAATTTGACCCCGAGGAAAAAATAATCAAATCTAAAAACAAAAACAAAATTAGATCATGTAGAATTAAATCTGTCCAACTAATATGAATTAAATCGGGAAGACGGGGGATCATGCAAGTTTACTTAGATCAGCTAACTAATTAGACAATGCAAATTAAATTAGCTCAACTAATTGGATCATGCATGAATAGTTAGGTCGTGCTGGCGGTGTTACAGTACATTATGTCTCATATCGTCTTTCACCTTCCACCCAGTATATGTGGCTCAACTACATATTAACCAGCTGTGGCTCGCTTCTGTGTCTCTGTACCTGCTCTAAGCAATGTAGGGAAACTATTCACCAATTTCTTTGTCTTTTATTTTTAAGTTTTTCCCAATTAAAACGATGATCGAGTTGTGTTTTTAAAAAGAGGGAAATTTATTCATCAATTTGTTCTTCTCTTTTAGGTTTATTGAATTAAGGTAGAATGAGAATTTCATTTTGTAACATAAGATTGGAAATTAAGCATATTTATTTTATTTATTTTTTGTCAAGACTTTAGTCATATTTTTAAACAGTGAATGTTCCTTTTAATTCTTATTTTAATATTCCCTTTAAGTTCTTCATTAAAATACATGATATACTTAGTGTTGCGAGTCACAGTCAACGTTCAACATAGTCAAGAGTTGTAAAGCACTGTATCTTTCTTCCCTCACAAACTTGCCACAACACAAGTGACACGTGACAACCCAGGCTGTCATGTTTGTAGAGTTGACCCGGGCGCTTTGTATGATAATCTCCGCCAACTCTCACGAGAAAGAAAGTTTTAAATCATTCCGGGCTTTTTGTTTATAGTATTTCCTTGAGCTACGCACAGCTGACTCCCATGAATTCATGTAATAGCATAGAGTGTGTCGGGTCTGGCCTTCTGAGAGGGAGAGTTGAGGATTCCTGGATCGGGAGTTTTTAAAGTAGATGGTAAATATGGAGACAGACAGACAGACAGACAGACAGACAGACAGACAGATAGATAGACAGACAGACAGAGATAGAAAGATAGAAAAAGAGAGACAGACAGATATGCAGACAGACAGACAGGTAGACAGACAGACAGAGACAATTATGCATATGTCATTCACATCTTCAGAGAAACAGACACCAATACCAACTGAAACAAAACAAGAATACGACAATTGGACAGATAATAAATACACACCTCACTTAACAAGACAAGACACAGGTGAGGTTTAAACTCCAGGTAAGACAAAGATCATTACTATCAGATAGATCACATCCCCACCCTAACTTAACACAGACCCTGTACTAATATTGAAATGATTCTGCTATTTACGGTATCCCTAATTACACTCGATTCAATTAAAATTTTCAGTCAACAATGAAATAATTACTATAGATAACACAGTAATTCAATCACTCGTGTGCTAATGGGTGTGCAAAGTAAATAAACATTATATTATTCTTCACTATTTATAATAACATTCAGAGTGATTTATACTCATTATCTAAACCCATTTCCTCTTAATATACAACACCTGGAAATATCTACAGGTAAACTGGTAAACACATCTACTTGGTACTCTGAGATTTCTTTATAATGAAATTTTTTAACTGGTTATTATATTAGCCTCATTAAACGTGATACGAACATTGTACTAAAAAAACCCGAGAAATTCTTCCTAATTAGCGTGAGTTAAATTTAGTAACATAACTTATGGTTTTATTAACAACAAATAATAACAACAGATCATAATAATAAAAAAAAATTAACAACAACACAATAACGACATAACTACCCCAGTAAACAGAGGTGTTACGTCAACCTCCTTACTGCTGCACACATTCGGTCTCAGTTGACGCCTCCTCCTTGTCGTGGTCAGACTTCAAACCCGGAGCACTTGTGACCTGTGACCCCATACCTGTCCCTGTGACCCTATATCTGTCTCTGTGACCCCATACCTGTACCTGTGACCCCATACCCGTGCCTGTAACCATATCGAGACTCACCGGAATATTGGTAAGTTAATGAAGGCAATTAACAGTATCATTAGTATAGAAATTATTTTTATATTACCAACTAAAATGTGTTAAAGAAGACGTAAGCTATTTTCCTATCTTGTGTTTAATGAAGGTAATTGACGAAATGATGGGTTTAATTGGTTATTAAGGTTAAATATGTTAATTACTCCATACTTGAGAGGTAATGATGGCACTGAAAATAATTACCTCGTTAAGAATGTCATTAACGTCAAGATGGTTGTTTAGAATCCTTCAGAATATTGATAGATGTTTCAAGACATTTTTTTTATTCCTAGAATTTTAATATATAATTCAGTTAATTTTTCTTCATGATAACAACACCTGATTTATTACGAAAATTTTAACACTGGGTTCTAACATAATGGAGTATAGTGTCCAAGGAAGAAGTATTTTCCTAACCTAAGTCAATGAATATTAAACCTAGCGTAACCACGACTACATCTGATCCACTGGAGATAATCCCAGATAATCACCTGTTAAACCATAATAAAAAAAACACAAATTTGTTTTTACCTGATTCGGATTTTTTGGTTTTTTTTATACCTAATAAGAAACAAACATAAATAAAACGAGAGATGGGAGAAGAGAAAGATTAAATAGACACAAGAAAGAAAGAAAGAAAGAAGGAAAGAAAGAAACAGAGAAATTAAGAGTTAGTGAGGGAGAGAGAGAGAGAGAGTAAAACAGACCTCAAGAATATGAGCCTCTGATAAGTTTAAAGAAATGACAATGTCTTTATGATCCCCGTTGACATAGTTGAATTAATTACACAAGAAATGACATTAGACCCGCCAGAAATTCTATCTCTTTTTCTTCTCCTCAAGTTGCTAGTAAAAAGTAATACAATTTCTAGGATGAACAAGAAATCCAATTGAAGATAAAATAACAAATAACAAGGATTCTATGTATAGTACAGATGTCAACATATCTTAACTTTTCCCAGGATTAACGTCTTATCTATAGGTGTTGAGGTAAGCCAAGAAATATTCTGTTTGTTGTATCCAATCCATCTTAAATCCTACAGTAGATTCGTATTCCCTCTATAACAGTTCCAAAGATTAGTAATATTCAATCCTAATTCTACATTAAAATCGTATTTACTTCCTCTACAAAAAAAATAAAATCCTATAGATTAAGTACTAAAATAAAAGAGATCTAATTCCCTCCATATAGTATAGACTTTCAGTTCATCTTGTAGCAGAAACAAAAGAGAAACAAAAGCAAATCGTACTTAGATTCCCCTGTCAAAAAAACTCGAGAGCCATGAGTTGATACGTTCATCAGAGGTAAAATGGGTCTTGGGCTGGAGTAAGTAGCCTCGGGCCACCTGGAGACAAGAGGCTGGGATGAGGTTCTTCCCCTGGGGCCACCACCTCGAACTCTTGAGTGATAACATAAGAGGTCCACCTTTTAAAATATTTACCCCCAAAGTAATGAAGAAGGTGATGTGTTTAAAGGCCATTTTTTACTGTGTTTTTTTTAAAGTTATTTTATCGATTTTAGTGATAATGATGATGATAATGATTGTATAATAGTAAAATAATGATACTACTACTACTACTACTACTACTCATTTAAGATAACGTGTAATCAGTGTCAACAAAGACCATAACAGTCTCCAAGAAAGTTAAATTCTTGTGGTGTTAAATTCCATCGAGTAACAACACCCACGACTATAAGAACCATAAGCCTTACTGTTAGTTAATGGTGAGTTAGATATGGTTCCTGTTCATCCTGGGATAAAAATGGTGTATAATCAATTTTGTTTTGTTTTTGTATATTAATCAACTATGAATTTTACAATTATATTTTCTTGTTCTATAATCTTACTTTTATTTTGTTTTTTTCTGTTGTCGAGATAAAATGTTTCTTTATCTATAATATTAGCATTATTTTGTGATTGTTTATTTGTATATTATTGTCTTGAGTGATTGATACAACGATTTTTTATTCCCAGGACTCACTACTAGATAGAAGCATTATTGTTTAATTTATAAGTGAAGGGAAAATATTTATTGATCTGTGCAGTAATCTGGTATACCAACTTGCCTTCCCCTTAAA